>CAJQUW010003417.1:0-13816 GCA_907163375.1 Prostheceraeus crozeri
ACACTAGAATGTCAATGGTATCAATTTTGACACACCAACTGATTTTATAGTCTCCTCTCCTGAGGTTTATCAATTCAAATAATCAATTGAAGTATACTGCAGCAATTATTATTTTGTACAAATACTACCTTATCACCTATACGGATGTATTAAAAATTATTTGGAGTAGTGCTCAAACATGAGTTCATACCCCGTTAAATGGGTCATGGTATCAATTTTGATTTACCACGCGCGTGATCACACTCATGAACTGGAATAGCGCCCCTGAAGTACAATGTCTACAAAACGATTCACAAGATAATTGAATCCCGGCTCATTCGAAATCTATGAAAAAGCGTCCCGAATATCTATGGTAGTCATTGAGAGAATACAGACAGTGAAATTTGCAAGCACAAGTGAGGCTATAGTGTTCGATGCTCATGACGTTTTCGGACATCAATACAGATTCATACAATGTCAGCACACAGTATATGGAGTGTTCATGAGATCGTGATTGATATCATTGCGTCCGTCGACTTCAAAATGGCCAAGGAAAAAGCTAACACCAGATGAAATTATATCGCAGAACTGAAAATGGTCTTCAGGATGAAATTCAGAATCGTCTGACGATCGAGTTTCATGTTTCTTCGGACAGTGAAAGTGACAGTGATATATCTGACCCCGTGTCTGTGACGTCGACAAGAAAACTGTGATGCTTATTCGGAAAGGATGGAACAAAATGGCAGAAGCTCACGGCGAGTAAAAGTTGGTAGAGTGGCTTAAACGAGAAACGTGTTCAAACAGCTAAACCAGGACCACAAGATCTCGAACGTAAGATCTGTATAACGACTCATGGAAAATATTCATTGACGAGAAGATGGTGCGTCATGTCTTGGAGTGCACAAACAATTACGCCATGAGTCCGGCTTTAGTGATGTATTTTTACAATCGAAGACATAGAATCGTTTCATATTCTCTACAGTACGCGCGCGAGGAATTTATAATAAGAACTCTAATCAGCTGACTTTCTTTGAATCGTACGCTAGCGAGTGTGGCCGACGTTGTTTTCTTCAAACGATGTCGAAGAAGAAAATTCCAAGAAGATTCTTCGCTGCTTACCGTTTTGACTGGAAAAAGACTCAGAAGAAAATCGTCTCAATGATGACAAATTTGCTTCATGTTGCGAGAGGTTTATATGAAATCCTGTCAGATCCAAACTGTGTTTCGGCATTTACTCCGGTCAATGAAACTAACCTTTGATGAACAATTACTCTTCCAGTCAAGAGCCGATGCAAACGATATCACAATTGTGCCGAATAAGCCGCGACAAATACGACATGAAGTCTTGGCTACTTGTTGACGTTGAGTCTAAGTATGTTAGCAACATCATACCTTATCTTGGAGCCTGCAGAGAAGAGTGCTCTTGGTAATCGCAACCATTGGCAGAGAATGTTGTTCTTTTCGACTTATAGGGAACCATTCATATGAACCGTGGGATATCACGCATGTTGAGAACAATTATTTTTACTTCAATGCGCAGTGGCGAAGAAATTGAACTTGCTTTCAACCTTCCATACCTTGGGACAAACTTCCGGAAAAAATCGTCCGAGAACTGGCGCCAGATATGATAAATGACAGGAAAGAATATTAACAATCGAGATTTTATTTGGCAAGAAGATTCCTAGAGTTTGTGCTGTTTTCTTTACCAGTGTTAGAAAAACAAATCTGTATGTCTCCTAAGTACATTCACTCGTTTCCATCAATTTTCCACCGGCAGCCATAAAAAGAAACCGGTGATGATTGAGGCATACAATGCCAACAAGGTCGGAAGTTGATGTGGTGGACCAAAATGTGCCGCTTATATACTACAAAATCTGCCTCTCCATCGATGGCCATTAGCTGTATGGTGCAACATGTTGGACATCGCTGCTATCATCCGCATTTGGATAGTGTATCAGAAAAGTACATCCCACAAAATATCTAGAAAAATACTTCATTCTGCAGCTTATTGGAAGAGCTTTCTGCTTCGAATGAAAACTTACAAGAAATCTCCGTCAACACAACTACATCAAATTTGGAATACAAGCATTTGCGCACGCTTTCCGCCACTGAAGAAACGCCGCAAAATCATGCCAACATGGAGAGAAATGTCGCAATTGTTCATCTTCGTATTGCAAAGACTGTAAGAAGATCACCTGTGGGGCGTGCGCTGAAGACCAAGCGAGTAAGTTGATATTCGTTCAGTGCAAGGAGTGTTTCTCACACACTATGTAGATTAACTTCATGTTCATCATTCGTGAACACTTTATGTTTATGTTTATTAAAATTATATCAGTAATTATATCATTAAATTGTTTTGATTTATGATAGGCATATTCCGGGTTAATAATATTCCTTGATTGAATAATGCATAGGTCGCTTTGCATATTAAGTGATAATTCATGAAAATAGCGAATAAAATACCTAAACTTATAATACATGTGACATAGAAATACATGCAGCATCGGTAAAAAGTATACAGTGAGATATCTGATGTAGAATCATTAAAATACATTTTTAAACAAATTTAATACTTATCAACAATTAATTGAGGAATGGGATAGCATTCTATTCGCATTTTCTTACTACATAGAGTATAAGTACCTAACAATATTGATGGTATCAATATTGATACCATGACCATTCTAGGGTGTAACTTTTGCCGACCATCCTAGTGTTAATAAAGAATTCAGCTTAATTCACATGCTGTATTCGCATGATCAAGATCATGTCCATGAAACATTCAACAAATCATGGCACCTCCTTTCCGATGGTCGGCGCTAAACTTCGGAGTTGATTGACCACGAACACGGCTCGGCCTCAACCACATGAATTTATGGATCAAACCATTTCTAGTTGACGATATAAATTCGGAGGAGATGATGTTAACCAGAAGGATGAAATACAGTCTTCTGTGCTGCTCCTCTGAACAGCATGTGATGTGATCCTCATTTCATTAGAGATTGTGTCTTGTCCGAAAGATTTACGAAATTGTTTTTCTTTCAGACATCCCGGTGGAAGACTTCGCTGTCCAACACCCTCCTCCGCCCAGACCTGTTGTTTCCGGTAAGTTCTGATGAACAACATTTCAGGAAAATGAGAAATTTCTCTTGTGAAATTCAATGCCTTGAAATGGGAAACCAGGGCATCCAATATTCCGTAAATTCCGCAAATTAACCAACAATTCATTGACTTTGTCAATTCGTACTTCAAACCAGCACTGCTGATCAACTCCAAGAGGATGCTGGATATCCGCATTCTGTGATCATCGTTTGAACTGTCACTGCACGTGTAATATTGATAACTCAAAATACTTGATAGCACTGAGATGAGTTTTCACTGCGTATTAAAGAGGTTATCTGTATCAAGAATCTTAAACCGTCTCTCAACAAGCAATTGAGTAACTCCTGTTGCAAATTATAGGACTGTTTTACATTCTTGGTTGCATCATTATTGCTTTTTGTGACCTTCACGTCAATCATTGTGCGAATGCCCAGTATTGACTGATATTTTAAATTAGAACAATAAGAAGTCCCGAGTAGTAAGCAAGTGACAAACACTCGACCGGCGCGCCCCCCCCCTCTGGAACGGCAGAGTGTCCTGGTCGGCCGCCGTGGTGCTTCGGGTCTGAGTCCCCCCCCTTCTGGAACGACGGACGTTGTAGTCTGTCGTGGTGTGCCGACCAGGTGGGTTCACAAAATGTTCGCTGACGTCCCCCCCCCCTCTGGAACGATAGAGTGTCGGTCGTGGTGGACTTGGGCGACCACCAGGATTAGTGTTGAGGCTATAGTGTGTGATGTTTTTCGTGCTGAATGTTGGGTTGTAAAATGGGCTGTTTCGAGTGGAAGGAGTGGTCGGATGAGAAAACGGAGGCCAGATTCGGATTCAGCGTGAAATTCTGCATCGGTATGGTGAGTTTCAAGGCAATCGGCGAGAAAAAATTTTCAACATTTTTCGTAAAAACGACAGAGTTAGAATTTGGGACGTTTTGGTGTGTAGCGCCCAAACGAAGCATCGGATGAGAAAACGGAGGCCAGATTCGGATTCAGCGTGAAATTCTGCATCGGTATGGTGAATTTGAACGCCATCGGAGAGAAAAAAATTTCGCTGACGTCCCCCCCCTCTGGACAGCTTGCTTCGATTTTGGCTTCCAGTGGACGGATTTTGTCGTGCCATAGCTCGTTTGAAAGCTAAGAGTGAGACAAATTCACTGAAAGAATCGGCTTGTTCCTATCTGTCTTCGTTTAGATGTGAGACGCCATTTAAGATTTTGGGACATTGGCGAAAAACGACAGAGTTAGAATTTGGGACGTTTTGGGTTCTAGCTTCAAAACGAAGCATCGGATTGGAAAACGGATTTCAGATTTGGAATCAGCGTGAAATTCTCTATCTGTATGGTGAGTTTCAAGTCAATCGGAGAGAAAAAATTTTCAACATTTTTCGAAAAAACGAAAGAGTTAGAATTTGGGACGTTTTGGTGTGTAGCGCCCAAACGAAGCATCGGATGAGAAAACGGAGGCCAGATTCGGATTCAGCGTGAAATTCTGC
The DNA here is from genome assembly GCA_907163375.1 of Prostheceraeus crozeri. Lineage (NCBI taxonomy): Eukaryota > Metazoa > Platyhelminthes > Polycladida > Euryleptidae > Prostheceraeus > Prostheceraeus crozeri. Next base: position 4,567 of record CAJQUW010003417.1, read on the forward strand.
ATCGGCATGGTGAGTTTCAAGTCAATCGGCGACAAAAAATTTTCAACATTTTTCGAAAAAACGACAGAGTTAGAATTTGGGACGTTTTGGTGTGTAGCGCCCAAACGAAGCATCGGATTGGAAAACGGATTTCAGATTTGGAATCAGCGTGAAATTCTCTATCTGTATGGTAAGTTTCAAGTCAATCGGAGATTTTGAAGTCAATCGGAGAGAAAAATTTTCAACATTTTTCGGAAAAACGACAGTTAGAATTTTTGCGATGACTGCCTTCTGTAGAGCCAAAACGAAGCATCGGATGGGAAAACGGAGGCCAGATTCGGATTCAGCGTCAAATTCTACATGGAAATGGTGCATTTCCAGCTCAATCGGAGCGCTAGAACCGGAGATAGACGGATTTTTAGTGTTTGGATGATGGGTATTACGTTATCAGCTGATCGCCACACACTATATAAGCTGGAACCGACAGAGACTTGTCATTTAGAGGAGAACGATCGTCAGAGGTAGGTCGTCTCTCTGAGCTCCGATGATAGCTTCGGACATTCCAAATTCCGAGTTTCTGTAAGAAACCGACTTAGAAATTTCATTGCTGATATCAGCTAAGGCGTCAGACTTAGAGGTTCGCCAGGAGATGGCCTTCGTCTCCAGGCCATAAAAGACTCCAAAACTTTAAAGGCTTGTAACTTTGCTTCTACAAGTCCGTTTGACTTGATTCAAAAAAGGTTCGGTCGCTATTGACCTGCCCTAAGTGATGGACTACTTATAAAATTTCATAAGTAGTGCTAAAAAGTTGAAAAATTTAAATTCACTAGTTTTGGAGGTTTTCTTGGGTTTTCGACCCTGCTGAAGTCAATGAAAGCATTTTTAATGATGTCTGAGCCAGTCTTCTCATGGTATAAGCGGCTTTTCACTGAAAGCGAGCAAGACACGGAGAGTTTTGCTGTAATATTCCACTGACAGGGTGTTCCTTCGGGACGGCGGACGATGCCGTAGTGATAAGTGTGGCAAGGGAATGTGTCATATTTGAGACCGTAACCGCTGGGACAACTCATGTCTCATGTTGGGCATTTGACACAGCTCTCAACGTAGCACTTTGAACGCCAATCGGTTGAGTCTTAGCTATCTTGTCATGGGTGGCCTCTAAACATCTCCATTGCAAAACGCTGATGAATCAAGCTCTCTACGGCTTGCTATCAAGCTGATCAAAGCAATAACTTGGGATGTTTCCTCAAGGTTTTCAAGTATGCTGAGTTCAAATCTGCTATCAGATTTCAAATTTAACTAAGTCTAAGGCAGCTTTGAGGGGTTAGATCCCAGCTACTGTTCACTACCTTTGACTCGACGTTGCTGTTACCACTTCGGGGCAGTGACAATGATGTCTTCAGCTGTAAATAGCGGGTATCGGGAAGATCTCTCACTTCCCTAGTGATCAGTACAAGGCCTTCGGGCTGTCGACGGGATCGAGTGCCACTCACTACACTCAAATCTATCATTCCTCACTAAGTGTAAATTACTGACTATACATTTGTCCTGCTATCAGGTTGTTTTGACTTGCTATCTAGTTGAATAGTCTCTTGCTATCAAGAGATTCACCTCTGCTCATAAAGCACATCATCGCTGTAATACCTCCTTTGCTCGAGCGTTCCTTCGGGACGGCGGGTACTGCCGTAGAGGGATTGTGTTGCACGGGTTGTTCGTCGTTTGTTAGACCGAAACCTCTGAGCCGTTGCTCATGTTGGGCGTTCGACTTCATACTCAACGTGACGCTTTCTCTCACCAGGTCAGAGTACTTCAGCCATTCGACAAAGGTTAGTCTTTATGATATGGAGTAGAGTGAAATGTAATTCATTAGATGTCCCTTCAATGATTGCTCCCATGATAAACGTTGATGAGACAAATGAAATGATTCTCATCTTCCCTTTTCAATGATTGAAATCTACTAACACACTACCGTATAATCGTCCACTATGGGGCAAGACATGATAGAGCCTCCACGCGGTTCGCACTGGGCAGTCTTTAGACTGGCGAATACTATCATTAAGTTGAATCTGCTATCAGTCAACTTGAACGTTGCGTCGCGTTAGAGGGTATATAAACCACTGCCTCTCATTTCATTTCATTTCAATCATGCAGACGCCGAACAGTCAAGTCAGCTCTCCTCGCGGACCGCAGTTAAGGCCGCGAAATTTATTTGAGGAGTTTGTCAGGCTAGAGGAGCAAGACAGAGTTTTTAATAATCTTGCTCGGATTGGCAATCCGATGACAGCAACTGCTGTCAATCCAACGGAATGGCGCTACATTCCACTTTTTAGCCATGTACCAGTTAGTGTGGAAGTCGACAGTGCTACCAAAGAGAGAGTCAAAGACTCTCTCAGTAGAATTGGTAGGGTGTAAGATGACGTTACTCCCGAGAACGAACCACCGGCTCTCTTAAGGGCCACCATGGGGCAAGACATGATAGAACCTCCACGCGGTTTGCCCTGGGCAGTCTTCGGACTGGCGAATACTATCATTAAGTTGAATCTGCTATCAGTCAACTTGAACGTTGCAAATGAAGTTCGGTGTAATACTTCCTTTCGACGGGCGTTCCTGTAAAGGGCGGCGGTGAAACCCGTAGCTATGTATACCGCAAGGGACATTCGGCAATGGTCAATCTTGTTAAACCTCTCTGCGTCATGTTTGCAAGTGATTGCCTCTGTCTCAACGTAGTATGCATTCGCGCCAGGGCGACATTTAGCCAACTGTCGAAGGTTGCCTAAAACTATCCATTGCATACATTATGAGAACCATGAGTTCTACCTGTCTCTATCAATGAGATGAATTGATGAATGGAATGAAATGGGAGGACACTCACGCGCCACACGCAACATAACACACTTCTCTCTTCCGTAGTCTAACAAGCTCTTTACACATGGATCGCAGTCGATTGCTATCCCTGTATCATGTAAGCTATCTAAATTTTATTTAACACTATTTCATCTACCATCATCAGCCATATGAAGTGTCATAAGATTTACAAGTTAGACTAAGCGTGCTACTATTTCCAAATGAAAAAGTATACATGGTTAAATCATCCACTGAAGCCCCATTCAAGTAAGTCAGTATGAAAGCAAAGATAATATGAAATAAAAATTTATTATGGCATGTATTTCAAAAGGTCTTCATCGTCAATATCGTCCCAGAGTCTGGCTTCACATAGATTACAAAAACAGTTCACTTGCTTCAATCGTTCTTCTACCGCGAGCCTCACTTTGTCGATATACTCCCACTCCGCTATAGTTCGTGGCTGGGAGTTAGGGGTGTACCATTCCCATAATTGGTGGAGGAATTTGGTGCTGGCGATCTCCATCACTATTCGTGAGTGTCGTTAGAAAGTGTATCATGGTTTGTAAAAGTTTTACTGCAACACAGGTTGATGTATAGTTAGAAAAGTTTGATCATCAACGTTGTATTCGTAAGTCTAGTCAGAAACTTTATCATGTTGTACAAAAGTTTTATTGCAACACAGGTTGATGTATAGTTAGAAAGTTTGATCATCAACGTTTTATTTGTAAGTCTAGTCAGAAAGTGCATCATGGTTTGCAAAGTTAGTGTAGTCAAATAATTTTACTGTGACACCCGTTTGAGAAAGTAAAGTCTGATCATCGAAGTTGTATTCGTGAGTGTCGTTAGAAAGTGTATCATTGTTTGTAAAAGTTTTACTGCAACACAGGTTGATGTATAGTTAGAAAAGTTTGATCATGACGTTTTATGAAACACACATGTCATGAAATGTAAGCGTTAGTGTAGTCAAATAATTTACCGCGACGCACGTTTGTGAAAATAAAGTTTGATCATTGACGTTATATGACTGACCGAACTCATCACAGCACTAGAAAGTTTTAGAAGGTTTTATTTACTGCACAGTGTAGATTGTCTTGTAACTTACTTTCACAGTGTTAGAAAGTTTTATTGGAGACAGTTGCCAAATGTTTCCCTATTAGAAATTCAAACTTCATGACTGTTAGATTGGCTTCATCAGGTTTAGTAAAAGCAGTTTTCTACTGCAGTAAGACTGCGAGTTTAGAATGTTATATGAAAACAGTGTTCATCACAGCGCTAGAAAGTTTTACTGCGCTGTGTAGATTGTTTCACACAAGGTCTTATAGTCAGCGTTGAATGTTTTATAAAACCAGATGTTGTCACACACGTTGAGTGTATGAGAGCTAGTTCCATGACATTGAATCGCATGGATTGTAAAGTTCATAATCCAAGGCTAGGCTCCTGTACGGTTGGATTTAGGGTTTTATATTACATGCGTTAACCGTTCGTGTAGAATATGTGAAGCAGATGTTCGCTTAAATGCAAATGTTGAAATAAGTTTGTAAGAAATCTTTGACAGGTTGTTGTGAAACGTAGCGAACGTTGAAGAAATGTTTCTGCAGTCACACTCGTTAGCGTGCCAGCTTTACTAAATGTATTCTATTCTCCAATGAGGATTGTTGTCTAATGAGAATCAAGCCTTCCACAGTGAGAATCATTCCATCGTTGAATCATACAAGTGATGGACGCACATTCTCTCTTTGGGATATCATTTTCAAAGTGAATGGGCTATATTATGGTCAGCACAAGGATAACAAAATAGCCTCTCTCTCGATATACACTGAATCCATCCTATATATTCCAAAGCCACCCAACGTAGATGACATTATTGACTTCCTTAACGGGGGTGGTACGAAGCGCAAGTCGGAGAAGAATGCTACCTCCAAACGCAAGTCAAGGAAAGAGAATTGCTAATCCTTTCCTAACTCTACCCTATGACAATTCGCTTATGTGCTTTGAGTGTCGTAGACGTGGTCTTATTAGATACATTTTACTTCTTCGTTGCCATCATATCATTTGCGTATTTTGTCGTGAAAAGCATCGATGTAATTCTTCATTTTGCAATATGTTATAGAACGCTTCCTTAGATGTGTAAATTTCCGTTTTAGACTTCTATCATCATTTTTATGGATTGTGAGGGTGAACCTGTACAGGAGCTCAGTGCTATTGCTATGAACAATTGGACATATCAGATTGTTAGTGTCTATCATCAACATGCCAACTGTGATCCCAATGTTGATCAATGGGCGAGAAAACACATTCATGGACTTAATCTGAAATATTTGCAAGACTATGGCTTTTCTTGTGAGAGTGCTCTTCTTATTGACTTTAAACGATGGTTAGCTGCTTTCAATGTTATACGCATCTTTTGTAATAATCCTGGTAAGGAGAGGAAAGTATTTCCCAATCTAATCATTGATGATATTTTGCTCCCGCCTTGGGATAGTAGAGTGAATCAACATTATCATGAAGTCACGAAACGTTTTAAGGATTTATGTGTTCCTATTTTGTCTGTTCGTTGTAGTAGCTACGTTCATAACCAATGCTTCTTTCCTCCTTACCTCAACACTGCCAAAGTCCTGTATGGTTATCATTGCTCGCTGTATGATAGTTACCAGCTGTATCTATTTTATCTCTTTCAAACCATTGATTTATAATGCATGCTTGTTATAGTGATTCAATAAATGTTACTATGAGAAGAGTTGTTGTTTTCATGCAATGAATGGGTTAGATAAAGGGCGATCATGTCTTTCTCAAACGACTGTGGAACATTGATTTCCATGATGAAGATTTAAACAGTTAGATTCGATGACAAATAAGATTTATTAGTTTGCAAGTTAGACTAAGCGTTCTATTATTTGTAAATGAAAGATATAGTTTCAACAGTGTGTACGTTAGAAATAAAGTTTTATCTGTTTGTAAAATGAGATTGTAGGATTTACTAGTTTGCAAGTTAGACTAAGCGTTCTACTATTTGTAAATGAAAGATATAGTTTCAATAGTTTACAGATTACAAAATAAAGTTTCAATAGTGTTTATGTTAAAAATAAAGTTTAAGCTGTTTGTGTGTTAGAAATAGAATAAAGTTTCAACAGTTTGTTGATTAAAAATAAAGTTTCAACAGTGTGTACGTTAGAAATAAAGTTTTATCTGTTTGTAAATGAGATTGTAGGATTTACTAGTTTACAAGTTAAGAATAAAGTTTTATCTGCTTGTATGTCAGAAATGAAATAAAGTTTCACCAGTTTAAAAGTTAAGAATAAAGTTTCAATAGTGTGTATGTTAAGAATAAAGTTCTGTCTGTTTATATGTTAGAAATAAAATGAAGTTTCGCCAGTTTACAAGTTAAGAATAAATTTTATCTGCTTGTATGTTAGAAATGAAATAAAGTTTCACCAGTTTACAAGTTAAAAATAAAGTTTCAATAGTTTGCAAGTTAAAACTAATGTTTCAATAGTGCGTATGTTAAGAATAAAGTTTTATCTGTTTGTATGTTAGAAATAAAATGAAGTTCCACCAGTTTACAAGTTAAGAATAAAGTTTTATCTGCTTGTATGTTAGAAATGAAATAAAGTTTCACCAGTTTACAAGTTAAAAATAAAGTTTCAATAGTTTGCAAGTTAAAACTAATGTTTCAATAGTGCGTATGTTAAGAATAAAGTTTTATCTGTTTGTATGTTAGAAATAAAATGAAGTTTCACCAGTTTACAAGTTAAGAATAAAGTTTTATCTGCTTGTATGTTAGAATTAAAACAAAGTTTCACCAGTTTACAAGTTAAAAAATAAAGTTTCAATTGTGTGTACGTTAGAAATAAAGTTTCAATAGCGTGTATGTTAAGAATAAAGTTTTATCTGTTTGTATGTTAGAAATAAAATGAAAGTTCATCAGTTTACAAGCTAATAATAAAGTTTTATCTGTTTGTATGTTAGAAATAAAACAAAGTTTCAACCGTTAACAAGTTAAAAATAAAGTTTCAGATGAAAATAAAGTTTCAATAGTGTATATGATGGAAATAAAGTTTAAGCGCTTTGTGCGTTAGAAATAAAGTTTCAGCCGTTTACAAGTTAAAAATAAAGTTTCAACAGTGTGTACGTTAAGAATAAAGTTCTATCTGTTTATATGTTAGAAATAAGAATGAAGGTTCACCAGTTTACAAGTTAAGAATAAAGTTTTATCTGCTTGTATGTCAGAAATGAAATAAAGTTTCACCAGTTTAAAAGTTAAGAATAAAGTTTCAATAGTGTGTATGTTAAGAATAAAGTTTTATCTATTTGTAGGTTAGAATTAAAACAAAGTTTCAACCGTTTACAAGTTAAAAATAAAGTTTCAATAGTTAACACGTTAAAAATAAAGTTTCAATAGTGTATATGTTAAGAATAAAGTTCTATCCGTTTGTATGTTAGAAATAAAAATGAAGGTTCACCAGTTTACAAGTTAAGAATAAAGTTTTATCTGCTTGCATGTCAGAAATGAAATAAAGTTTCACCAGTTTAAAAGTTAAGAATAAAGTTTCAATAGTATGTATGTTGAGAATAAAGTTCTATCTGTTTATATGTTAGAAATAAAATGAAGTTTCGCCAGTTTACAAGTTAAGAATAAATTTTATCTGCTTGTATCTTAGAAATGAAATAAAGTTTCACCAGTTTACAAGTTAAAAAATAAAGTTTCAATAGTGTGTACGTTAGAAATAAAGTTTCAATAGTGTGTATGTTAAGAATTAAGTTTTATCTGTTTGTATGCTAGAAATAAAACAAAGTTTCAACCGTTAACAAGTTAAAAATAAAGTTTCAGATTAAAATAAAGTTTCAATAGTGTGTATGATGGAAATAAAGTTTAAGCGCTTTGCGCGTTAGAAATAAAGTTTCAGCCGTTTACAAGTTAAAAATAAAGTTTCAATAGTGTGTATGTTAAGAATAAAGTTCTATCTGTCTATATGTTAGAAATAAAATGAAGGTTCACCAGTTTACAAGTTAAGAATAAAGTTTTATCTGCTTGTATGTTAGAATTAAAACAAAGTTTCACCAGTTTACAAGTTAGAAAATAAAGTTTCAATTGTGTGTACGTTAGAAATAAAGTTTCAATAGCGTGTATGTTAAGAATAAAGTTTTATCTGTTTGTATGTTAGAAATAAAATGAAGGTTCATCAGTTTACAAGTTAATAATAAAGTTTTATCTGTTTGTATGTTAGAATTAAAACAAAGTTTCACCAGTTTACAAGTTAAAAATAAAGTTTCAATAGTTTTCAAGTTAAAACTAATGTTTCAATAGTGCGTATGTTAAGAATAAAGTTTTATCTGTTTGTATGTTGGAAATAAAATGAAGCTTCGCCAGTTTACAAGTTAAGAATAAAGTTTTATCTGCTTGCATGTTAGAATTAAAACAAAGTTTCACCAGTTTACAAGTTAAAAAATAAAGTTTCAATAGTGTGTATGATGGAAATAAAGTTTAGGCGCTTTGTGCGTTAGAAATAAAGTTTCAGCCGTTTACAAGTTAAAAATAAAGTTTCAACAGTGTGCACGTTAGAAATAAAGTTTCAACAGTTTACAAGTTAAAAATAAAGTTTCAACAGTGTGTACGTTAGAAATAAAGTTTTAGCTGTTTATATGTTAGAAACAAAATAAAGTTTCAACAGTTTACAAGTTGAAAAATAAAGTTTCAACAGTGTGTACGTTAGAAATAAAGTTTTAGCTGTGTATTTATAATGTTAGAAATAAGAAATTGAAGGTTCACCAGTTTACAAGTTAAGAATAAAGTTTTATCTGCTTGTATGTCAGAAATGAAATAAAGTTTCACCAGTTTAAAAGTTAAGAATAAAGTTTCAGTAGTGTGTATGTTAAGAATAAAGTTTTATCTATTTGTAGGTTAGAATTAAAACAAAGTTATCATACCGTTTACAAGTTAAAAATAAAGTTTTCAATAGTTTAACACGTTAAAAATAAAGTTGTCATTAGTAGTAATATGTTTAAGAATAAAGTTCTATCTGTTTGTATTTTAGAAATAAAAATGAAGGTTCACCAGTTTACAAGTTAAGAATAAAGTTTTATCTGCTTGCATGTCAGAAATGAAATAAAGTTTCACCAGTTTAAAAGTTAAGAATAAAGTTTAAATAGTATGTATGTTGGAATTAAAGTCTGTTGTTTATATGTTAGAGAATAAAATGAAGTTTCAACCGTTTACAGTAGAATAAATTTTATTGCTTGTATGTTAGAAAGAATAAAGTTTTCAGATAAAATATAGTTTCATAGTGTATATGATGGAAATAAAGTTTAAGCCAGTTGTACAAGTTAGAGAAATAAAGTTTCAATAGCGTTTGTTGTAAGTTAAAAATAAAGTTTTCAATAGTGTGTATTGTTAAGAATAAAGTCTATCTGTTATATGTTTGTATGTTAG
>CAJQUW010003418.1:0-25078 GCA_907163375.1 Prostheceraeus crozeri
TCATATGTAGCCATAAGCAACACAAGGGGACACACCCTACTACGTTGATTCGATCTTCTACGATAACAAGTGAATATCAATCATGGTACTAAACGATTTTTGAAATCTTCTTTTCACTATCTAAGCCTATGTTTCGATTCAACGACATTGTGACATCATGCATAACTAATGCGCTTGTGTAGAAGTTTGATAGCCATCATAGCAAGTACCAATCACACATTAATGAAAATGGTTAGCTTACCTTTCTTCTTTATCATCTTTCTTCATTATTTCTTCTTGCTTACTTTCCGCTTGCATAATTAGTCAATCAGATTTCATTATGAAGCATTTTTGGCTGTAGTCAATGAGAAGAAAATTTTAAGTGAAAAACGTTTTTCATGAAATCTGATAAATTGGATGACCTCCATAATATAAGTGAGCTTGGCTGGACCTTTAAATCATTTTTTTCACAATTGCGAAATGTTACTAAAATTTTGGTTCTTCCTCTACAGAATAAACGAAAATGAAGTTTGTAGAGCTAGTACTTGCTGAGAAATCCTGATTTAAAAACCGATTAAGACTTTTGAGTCACCCTGTAAAATACAATTTAGAGCATTTCTGCGTTAAAAAGTCATTTTTGAACATTTTTCACAAAAGACCTTTTGCCAATTCACCGACGAAATGCAAAGATAACATCGAAGGTTTCTTTATGAGAGACTCGGAAGGTACCATCCAGACGACCACCGATGGCAACAAAGCCATATGGAGGGATTATTTCAATGAATTGCTAAATGAAGGCCGACGTACAACGAATGAATGAAGAAAGACTACAATGAAATTACCACAGAACTGGCAGTGAATGGTCCGATTGCTGAAATTACCCAGGATCAAGTCCAGAAAGAGCTGAGCAATATGAAAGGCAGCCGCAGTTGAGAACCCGACGATATACCCATAGAAGCCATCAAAGTGTTAGAAGAGAAGGGAGTAGACCTGTGTCTGCATCATTTCAACGATGTCATCCAAGGCCATCAGCAGTTGCCGGCGATGTGGAGAGAGAGCATTTTAACACCAATATATGTATGTCAAAACGAAGGTGATCACAGAGTTTGCAGCAATTATCGGGGCATCAAACTGCTCTGCCACAGTTTCAAACTCCTGGAGAGAATAATCAATAAGAGGGTGAGAATGTGCACGAATGTACGAAACAATCAGTTTGCATTCAGACCTGGATATAGCACCACAGATCCCTTGTTTGTAATGCGTGCGGTTACGCAGAACCTGATGGAGGGAAACGAGCTGTTCAAGGCGGTCTTCGTGGACGTAGAGAAAGCGTGCGACTCGGTTCCTCGAGAATTGTTCTTCAACTTTTTGGGAAGGAAAGGGGTGCCAGAGATGTATGTATCGAGATACTCTGACGATTGTGAAAACCAAACATGGTTGCTCTCCACCTTTTGATGTCTCTGATGGGCTGCACCAGGGATCGGCGCTGAGCCCATATCTATTCCTACTGGTCTTAGATGTGACAACTGGGCATCTGGAGAGCAGTACGTTCCCCAAAAGAAGTGCTCTACGCCGATTATATGGTGATTTGTGGGAATTCTACAACAGCAATTTACAAAACAGACCTGTGGAGCAATGCCCTGGAGAGTAGTGGTCTCCGAATTAGCAGAACTAAGAGTGAATACCTCTCCAACGCTGCGAACGACGATGAAATCCAACTGGATGGAACCTTGCTCCCGTCGGTTAGGAAGTTCAAATATCTCGGTTCAGCATTAGACAAAACATCATCTTGCGAGCAGGACATCAAAAATCGGTCGAAGATAAACAGGATGGAAGAGTTGAAGGCAAGTGACAGGGGTTATATGCGACAAAGGAGTTCCTCTCAAACTGAAATCAAAGATCTACCAGAACATGATACGACCGGCAATGACCTGTGGAGGGCAGTGTTGGGGATCTACACAGAACGACAGTTCAAAGACCCATTGATCCACACAGCATCGCTGTTCAAACAGCCGTCTGATCCTGAACGGGGAGTTGTGATGATGTTAATGGATATGAACTAGGCCAACTGATGATTCCTGATACGTCTATCGGATAAAATGGGAGCTATTCAGGCCCGGTCCCTATCTTCAAATCAAAATGCAACTATTAACAAACTGTCTTCAAATTTACAGAATGTAGAAATATAGTATACAATAACAGTATTGATAGATAATATGAAAGAATGGTTTCTTCATTGTTACGAGCAATATGGAGACACGCTGTCCAAAGGCAATTTGACAAGCAAATTACCATGAACCAAGGATACAAAGGTGGCTTTTCCAAGACCCACCTCATTTCCCGTCTCAGACATAGACAAGAAACCCGGCTCCCAGCAAAAAGGGTCGTCCTCGCCTCCACAACCCTAAGCAGAACTGTGAAATCAGCTTTTCCTACAGCCTCATTCACTTCCGAGGAAAAAGGCCGTCTCCGTCCACCACCGTATCTACAACCCTGCAAAATACACGCTCACAAAGTGAACGAGCTGAATTTGTTTAGTGAAGTGAGCGGCTTAGCGTAATTAGAAATGAACTACGACAGAGTGAACAAAGAGAAACGTCAAATGAGCAAGGGACTGAGTGAACGTAAAAATTGCCTCGTTTGAATGCATTTCCATACACAAAGGATGATTGAATTTCAAAATGAATCTCAAATTTGATGATACATAGTTAGGGAATTCATTTCTGGTTTGATAATCTGGATGGAAGGAATGACTTGATAAAGAGAGCTGAAGATTTATGCAATTTTCCACGTTGTAAACAAAAAGATAGCTCTCCCTCAATTTAGACGATTTATTTATTTTTTTAAAAAATAAAGTTCCCCGACGCGTTTCGTCACGGTGGACAGTATCAAGGGGGTAAGTAAATGAACAGGCAGTTGGCTTAAATATAAAAATGATTAGGCAGTGACGACTGCAAACATGAATTGATCTAACGAGTCGTCACTGCCTAATCATTTTTATATTTAAGCCAACTGCCTGTTCATTTACTTACCCCCTTGATACTGTCCACCGTGACGAAACGCGTCGGGGAACTTTATTTTTTAAAAAAATAAATAAATCGTCTAAATTGAGGGAGAGCTGAAGATGACTTCAATGTAATGGTTAATTGCAATTATCTCACTGAACAAACAACAATGCTATATTTCTAATAATTGCTGCGAAAGAGTACAACCATGAAGTTTGATGATTTTATTGAATTATTCTTTGACTATAGAAATTGTAATTACTGTGAATATCAAAGGTCAGTATATTCCGATAGCGTTCAGAGCCTTCGTCTGATCAGACTTTTAATTCACATGAAATTGTTGCAGTGTCTGTCATTTTATCTTTTTTCAACTTATCATTTAATTAGAATCGAATGGTATCAGTAATGATCGTGAGATATTGGGAGCTGGTCAGTGACACGCTCCTTAATGGAAACAAGTTTCAAATTCTCAAAGAAAAATATTATAAAAACGGCAGCAGAAAATGAATTTTCAGTCACTTCTGCTGTACTCAGAAAGCGTTGAAAACAATTACTTGTGTCAGGTAAGTGTATCTTTGTACTGCCAGCCCTATGCTCTCTTTCATTTTAGGAAATTTTGAGAAAATTCTTTATTATCAAATCTAATCTTTAAACTTGCTCAATTTACAGAGATGGAAGCACCAAAATTGCTTAACACTTGTGCTACTACGATGTTTTACGAGCGTTGTTTTCTGTGACTGGCAACATTTCATCACCTTGATAACATGACAAAATATGATACTTAATAATGATGCATTGAAATATTGAGTTAATGCAAATACTTATAAGTCATCCGGTTAAACAACATTTAATGAACAGGATACTTACGAAGCCATGATTGGAACATTTAGAACTAATTTTGAGACTATTTCTTCATTTCTAATAGAATTTTACGTATATTTATTTCAAAAATTCGAGTTTTGACTTACAACTGGTTTTCTATGTAGCGAATCATATTTTTACATGTAGGGAAGGCCTGCACTCTCTATAACTACTCTAACTCGAATAAATACCACTCTCTAACTGAGGCCCCTCTGAAAATTGCAACAATGTTAGAAATAGCACAGAAAACTCATTTCTAATAAAAGTCACCTCGTAAATCATTTATAAATGTAGACGCCCATGGGGCACAATTGTGGGTGCAATAGCTTTACAAGGCATCTTTCTCTAAGAAAAATAATCACGTTGTTTACCGCAACTGGCACAAAAATGACACTGTGTCGGTTTATACTTGACGGTTTTACAGTATTACTATACGTTTTTCCTTATTACTGCACGGCTTTATACAATGACGGTTCACTTTCACTGACTATAAATATACAAATTCATTCATTCATCCTTACTTTTGGTAAACGAGTTGGTTGTGGAATAGCAGTATAATGATAATTTCTTCAAGCATGTGAAAGATCGGATTATACTTCTGTTAAAAGTTGTCATGCATGATTCAAAAGGTAGGTGGCAAAACATTGTCAGTGATGGTAGCACAAGTGTTAAACGGTTAAACGATCAGAAAATTATCCTTCCAATCGTGTCTACAGATCTATACGTCAATCCTGTCTACCATTAATGTGATTCTTGGGTCATTTTCAATGAAGCATTATTGTCAAATTACTGCAACTTCAGTTCAAGATAACAGAATTTCACTTATCGCAAGACTTCTATGAAGTAGTCCCCATAAGCAAGAGCCATGTGAATGGTACATTAGGTTTCGGTTAACAAAGCAATGATTATGTTGTATTCAGCCTCTTATTGTAGCCATATTGGTCTACACAGATACATGCAAGCAGAATTATCTATATCTATCCGATAAATAAATTTAAACGTATTTAAAGCAGCATTTCATGTGATAGCAGATAAGTAAATCACTTTGCCGGATTCACAGCCAGAAACAAAGAAGAGAAAGCTGATCTAGAATCCTGTCAATCAGTTGCACTCTCATATGCACTCTAACTATAGCTCCTTAACTTTTAAATACACTACAAAGCACAGTTGCGGCATGAGTCGATGGGACAGGAAAGTGATATTTATGTAACAGTTTGTGGCCAGAGAATCTATTAATCGAAAGTGATGCTACTTGCTGGAATTGTAGTAGATATGGGTACATGGACACTTTAATGTGTTGGCTAGCCACTTCAGGTCTTCCGAAACTTGTAGCATTACTAGACATTTACAAGTCTGCAATAACGAGAGACCATCAGCAGTCAACAATTTTAATATTAAGTAACACATGGACAACAGAAGGACATCAGGGATTCTCGAGTCTCTCGTTATCTTACGTGAAAAGCCCGACCTTTGCCAGCAAAGAGATTTTGTATCAACCCTTTATTTACCGTGGTAGTTATCAAATCTTCCTGTTTGCTTCTTTTAATATCTACACTGTAGGTTAATTACTCAATTGTTACATGTCTCTTACTCTGATGGGTTTGCATGCTCTCAATTTTGTTATTGGATCTAGTATAAGCATCTCTATAAGCATATAATTTTAAAGTTTGTATTCAGTCCAGTGTTTGCACTTGAACAAGAGTGGATGAAATGTACAAAGTAATAGTTTTGACTTTCTTAAAATGAATTTAGTGGCTTTATTGATATATAAATTGTGTAAAGGGGAATCATATTTTAAAGAAATTCTTGAAGTTGAAAGTGATGTCCACCAGCTGATTGCAGAACTATAAGAAGCTCAACTTTGTCTTAGTCAATGAGCAGAGATCACTACATAGAGCAGGGTTGGAACCGGGAACTGCTGATCGGCCCAGTCGACCGGTTGGGTTGTGTCGGTGTAAGTCGATTTGGTCGACCGGCCCCGTTCGAAAACCGCTCGGTCAATCTATCGTCAGCAATTATTAAGATTGATCGATCAGACAAGAATTGCAATGTACCGGTACTAAATATACTGCTTACTAAACTTATTTAGAATGTCCCCGACTAATTATCCGATGCATATTTTTGAGATCGTCGATAAGGGTGTTTCAAAAATAAATATCATCAATAGCCAAGTGCTTGGAGATCTTGTCTACTCACATGCTTGCGCATTTCAAAATTCACGTTTGAGGAAACTATGTTAACTTAGACGTATCAAAAGTTGTAAGATGGTAGGCCTGCTAACTTATTTAAATTGAAATTATTCATATGTAGAGGAATGCACATCCGCATCATACAGAAATGAGCTTATCTAATGCAGGATAGACTGCCATAAGTTTGCCCATAAAGACTGATCCACACTCTTGCTAATTAAGTGATAGGCCGAATCCACTGACACAGAAGTTAAAATTGACACAATAGCAACTTCTTCAATGAAATTACTTAAGAAAAGGACGTGGCTTACCGTCGGTCACATATGGTTAAAAGGTTCACCACAATCCGCTATTCATTGCTTCTTTTAGAATGACTAACGTCTCAATAGGCCTAATTCACTCATAAAAGAAACACATGAGAGATAACACTTGTTGCTTAGATTGATAAAACATTCCTTGGCTCATTTGTTTCATTATATTTATTTATTTTATTTAAGTAAACAATGTTTAAAATCAAATAATTTCAAAACCAGTTTAGTTGTAAAAGATAACCAAATATTCAAATGAGTAGATTCAATGAATGGAATAGATAGCGCATAGCCCCTTCGGAAAATATTGACATCTCAAATTTCAAAAAGGTCGAGGACAAGGACCTTCAAATTGCAAGCCGAAGAACCCTTTGTGGCATCTGTTTGAATGACAAAGTGCAAAATGTTAAAGGACGATCATAGCCATCATTTGGTCGGTGGTTAATTGGCAATTAACACTGGTCAAGAGACTGTTGACACTAAAATGCTCACACAGTTCAAATTGTGAGATCTTCATTAATGTATCTAAATCAATAAGAATCAAAATTCATCCATCTGAGCGTTTCTGACCTGATATTGAGGCTTGAAAACTGTCTAAGATGTGTAAAATGATCAGTGCAAGATGAATGCAAATTAACAATGATATTTTTCTGCATTATAAATATTGGTAGATAGAATATTGATGTCTCTGCGTCGATGGTCCCGCAGGCACGAAGAATGCGCCACTGAAAAACATCAAAAATACGAAAACGAAAAGCAACGATAGGAATAAAACGAACTCGAAAAACGAAAAAGAAAATTAAAACTCTAGGCGAAAACAACACCACTTCAACTGATCCTTTTTTCATCACGTCTTTCCTTTGAATAAGCTTACTCAGTCATGTTTTTGCTATTGATTAATCTGTAAGGCGGAAATTCTGATCAGTATGTGAAGGTTTGCATTCATATAACAGAATTAATGAATAAAATTCAAAGACTAATTCATGAACCATCCCAAATGATCTGTAATTTAGAAATAGACGTGCGTTGCGTGTGACGCACATTTTCTCTCCATCATTTCGATTCCTTAACAAAATGTCTTCAATTGTTTCTTGCAGTATGTCGCTGAGAACATTTTGCCTTCTGCTGATTGCAGTCACTGGTGCTGTTGCATTGCCAGTGCAAGGTGGTATGTATTCTTTCGATCTTGTTTACGAGTTTTTGATTTCAGTTGTTCATAGCATCCGAATGATAGCCATCTATGGAGGGATTAATTAGATGAATTCGAGGGCATGTTTGCTGAAAACATTCTTAATTTTTAGCTCGATTCAGATGGATATTATTCTAATTATCTTATGCCGAATACGAACACTATTTGCACTAGAAAAAGCATTATTATTATTATTACAGTGTCATAATCAATGCTACTAAGTATTAATATCACCAGAAATCTATCACGGCTGTGGAGCACAGACAACACATGGAAATCTGCATGTGCGGCGGGCTAGAGCACAAGTGCAACTTTGGTAAACATTGGAACGTCAAAGAAATCGGAAATATATGCAAATTCAAATCAACACATTACGTTGGACAATTTTCATATCCACAGCGTAATTTTACGTATTGCACTTGTTTCGAATACTTTAACAGTATAAAGCAAATTTACTTTCTTGAAGTGCGAGGGTAAAGTCCTCTATCTGAATCAGCCCCCAGATACCTGAGCTTTTTCACACCCTGAGTCCTGAGGGTGATCAAAATTCTTGTACACTCATGTCTCATTGGTCTTCGAATATCTCTTCTCTGATCGGGTCTGGTTCCAAGGACTCACCCCCAAAGGCCGATTCACACAATTAGAGCATTGAAATACTGTTCTGAAGTGGTTTAACAACTTGTGTGCTTCTCATGTGAGGAGTTGCAGTACAGTATGGCTCAAAATGCTTCGAGGCAATGATTTTCCGTTATTTAGCGGTGTTTCTGTCTAAATAATTTCAATTTAATTTTCATCTAAAGTTAATCATTTCTTCTTTACATGAATCAATCACTTTGGATTGAGGACATATCCATCCTCTTACAATCAGCAAGCTGGCTGCAGATGAAGAATAATTGTTGAATTTTAAGGTCATCTCCAATGTCTTGCTTTCACTGATTTTCGCTGATTGTCTTGCAGATGGCGTGGATCTGATTGTTTATTATCCGAGCAGCGAATTTACCGTCACATCAGCGGACAGCCGCTTACAAAACAGCGGGAAGTTTGATGCGGCAACTTCATACGTAAAACTGACGAAAATTCCTGTAGCTCCTGGAATGGTTCCTGTCAGCAAGCTGATTGGAATATTGGGAGAGGTTTTGAAGGGTTCGAATATCGGACAGATAGGTCAACTAAGAGGGAAGGTCGGAGGAGAAGTCGTGGCAGAGGCTACGACCCAAGCCGGCGATGAAGTTGTGAATGGAGTTCTGCTTGTGGACAAGGCTGGAAATGAGTTCTCATTCGCCGCTGCAGGTAGTCCGTCATACAAGATCTACCTTCCGCAGGAGAACGTCTTCATTGTCGGTGGAGGCAGGAGGACTGTTCTCACCATTCTGAAATGAACATTAACTCCTTTATCCGTTAATACAGAAGGCTGATCTTCTCCACATTTTTGTTTTGTTTTATGTAATGATTCGTTGCACTTCAGCACGATAGGACTGCGGGATTCCGACTCGAAATCTCATTTAATGTGCTATTTGCGTTTCTCAAATTTGCCCGGGAATGACTCCAAGCTTAGATAAGAAGTTGTGTTGATGTTAACTAGGCCTGCTTTACAAGGAAGCGAAACAGAATCATCACATGCTTTATGTCACAGATATTTTCAGAGGAAAATCTCAAAGTACATTTTACACTATATTTAAATGCCCATCTATGGTGCTATTCCACGTAATTCACGGAATTCCTCAACTATTTATTTCACTCATCCTTGCACCTTAGCTTCTTTTCCTGGATACATTCTAATTAGCTAAAGAGCTGGTGATTTCCGTGAAAATCTTCATATATTTTTGTACTGATTTAATGTGACTCGAACTTTCTAAATGTGTAAAGTGAAATAGCAGTACTTTACCATGCACGTATTAAGCTGTAATGACTATGTTTCAATCAAAAGTCCTAAAAACAGTCCATTAAGCAATAATCTACACTTGGAACGTCCTTGTTTATAGACCTAGTTTTATAGAGTTGGGATATGTAGGTAGAGTGTCGACTCAAAAAAAGTGTCTGTATACAATGAAAATTTTTATATAAAAAGATTCATTTTTTTGCGGAGATTGCATTTCCGTGGTCCAAAAAATTATTTGAGCGCTTTTGAAAAAAGTCAAAATTTGCCAATTTATATACTACCGAGATGACTCTCCTATATAAGTAGTATGAAACAAGTTGGACATCAAAAGAAATGAATATTTGCTAATAAGAATGATAACTAGGCGGAAATCAAGCTGATTATCAAGGGAATTTCATGAATTGTATTGTAATGAAAGTCTTCATGAAAAAGTCGCGATATTATCCGTGCTTTCTTGGCTGAAATGTCATGATTTTAATTCAATTTTCACCGGCATGATTTTATGATTCACTAAATTCATGTTTCACTTCTTGAATCTGAATAGTGACGTGGAACCACTTGCATCCTTCAAAGTTAAATGAAGTCATTGTCTTTGATTATGTGATTTGACTGTGCTAGTGGCAAGTTGCCTGTGATATGATCACGCTTAAGAAAACACTCTTCAGCATGAAAGTATTGGGAACCCATCGCATTGCAAAATGGAAAAACATTGAATCTCATGAGAATCTGTGAAATACCATAATATCCTCTGCATTACAATCATGATCACTCAATTCCGTTGTCATTTCTGCAAAACTGCAGAAATTTCCATGTCTCACATTTGGTGACAATTCCATCTGTATCTCCCTTGAGTTCATTTAATAAAATCGAAAGTGTATACACATTGGGGATTTAATAAATGCGGAGTTACCACTCTACCTAATAGACCTACTCTGTGCTTAGTGTTCTCGTCTCCCTCGGAGACTCATACATTAGATCTATGACGAGGACCTTCTACAGTGTGTAAAGCCTGATATCAGTAATACATCATAATATGCTAAATTAAAAGGCATTCATTAAATCTATAGATGATTGGAAAAAATGACTCAAATGAGCAAATCCTTGTTGAAATTATAACTGCAGCACAGAGAACATGGCATGATGCGAAGGAACTTGTTTTTTGTATTTCAGTAGAAGGAGGCCTACAATAGGCTATCAAAATAACAATAAAATTGCAACACTTCTAAACTGTAATAATTGATGCTGTCATGTAGTATCTAACATTTACAAATAATGAGACATTCCTGAAAACCTCTGTTCTTGGGGTAAATTGGGTCTCTGAATCTCGATATGAGGTCTACTTTCACGAACCGGTGTCTCTTTTACTTGACATGGTGCAACAGACGCTGCTTATTAAAAATTATCTAGGTATTCGAAGGAAACTCTTTAGATGTATTTACGTGCAGTGTGATGTCGGCTTCGCCATCTTCTATTGGAGAAGAGAGCTGCAACGTAGAGTTAGAGCGAGTTGCTAATAGGCGGACCAGTGAGATAAAGCATGTGCGGATTAGCCTAAAATGATCGAACAAATGTAATGAAGAGTTTATGAACGAATCGTGTTTATGTACTGTCATTTAAACCGGTAGTTAGAAGAAAAATGTAAATGAAATTCTGTTTTTAGTAATTGGGCTTGTTTTCTATAAGCGAATGTCAACCTTGAAGTCTTAATAGCAAAAATTCTGTACAAAGACAGGCTGGTTTCATTAGCCGGGTGTTTTTCATTATCCGTGTTTTTAACAAGCGGCGTATTACTAGGTTGAAAGTGCCAGCATAAAGATTCACTCAAGTCCTCAATATTACACGTGTTTCTAGGTAAAATGATTACGCTGAATTCAAATCTGGTGTCAGCTTTCTTTTACCTTATCTCCTTTTTGAAATACATCTTTTTAATAGAATCTTTTGGTTATTAAACAGTTTTTAGAGTATAAAAATGTATTTTCGATATGAATAAGTGTGGGACTATTTGGTTCAATGGATCCTGTGGATTTTTTATATTAGATAAGTTTTAGGAAAACTGATCTCAGATCTCAATTCAGCGGCATTATTTTTGCCCGAAAAACGCATAATATTGAAGACTTGAGTAAAATGTTCTGACTGACACACCTTCGACCTAAATTACTAGTGCTCGTAATACCAGCATATTAGCTGTACTATGAAAGAAGAAGAGATACTGGTGCGTGAAAATATACATCATATCCAAACTCAGAGACCAATGTACACCAGAAACAAAAGTTTCCAGCAAGATTCGATATTTTATGGTTGCAGCAATCACTTCTCTTTGTGCAGCACATGTGCTGCAATTTTCATACAAAATACTGCACTCGATTGATTACTTCGTGACAGTCAATGGTCATAGACTACGACCATCTCTTTCGATTCTGTAGTCCTAGAATTTCTTGTTTTTATTCGAAAACTTCGAAAAATTCGAAAGCTTCGGCATTACTTTGTTTCTTGTTTTTACATTAAAATAAGTCATTTTATTCAACGGCCTTAAAACTTCTTTGGAGAGAAGCATGCGGTCAAAATCAATTCATCAATGTAAAGACTATTTTTTTAATTTCATTTTTATTTCACTTTATTATAAATAACGATTTTCTGATGCAGTAGCAAACGTTTATCAAACACCAGTAAATCATTATCGTTAGTTAGATTGTTTAGTAAGATAAATTCAAAATCTGCATTGCCATCATCCATGCCCTGATGAAATATGCAATAATATAATTATTGATGTGTTAGTGAGTTATTAATTAATCAGTTTTAATTTACAATTTTAGCCATTGTCAGAAACCCTCATCATGTCAAATAATTTAATGTTCATGGAAGCGCTCCGAAAAAAGACTTCAAAAAAAGAAGTCAACAAATGAGTTTTTCGCGAAAAACTTATGTATTATTTAATGCACAGTATTCTAGTCGTCATAAACAGAAAGCAAAGTTCCATTCATGGAAATAAGAGTCACCATGAATTGCAGATGTTTACTACAAATACAATTTTGAAGCATTTTATTCAATAATAGAATCAGAACTCTCATCTTCCAAAAACAATGTGGACTTCACACCCATTAGGTATGAGAATTTGTTAATTCTGTGTAGGAATTTATTTCCTTATACTGTAATACTTCCTGCTGATCAACATTTCATTTTCTGTAGAGGATAGCCGTTAACAGGAGTTGGCGATTGTTCATTCTGTTGATCAGACCAGAAGGCTGATGATGAAAAAGTCTCCTTGCTTTTCGGCGTGATAATTGTAATTATAAGTAAAAGAAAATTTACAAGGTCCCGACGCGTTTCGCGAATTCTCGCTTTGTCTAGGGACGATCGTGAAGAGGACAAACTGACCAAGTTTCTTTTACTTATAATTACAATTATCACGCCGAAAAGCAAGGAGACTTTTTCATCATCAGCTTTCTGGTCTGATCAACAGAATGAACAATTTCATTTTCGTGCATATCATGGAAAGAATCAACATCACTGATCAAAAAAGCACACGCTTTGTGAATAATATGAAAAATTCATTTTTATGTTAACTTTTGATTGTTGCATGTTCAGATCCACTGCAACCTTACACGCAGTCATCAGGAGATAATATAAAGGTATGCTTACAGTATAATGTCACTTATTTCGACATGTACAATGATTCTATCGGAAACTCTTTTGGGCCGAAGATTCTGTTCCATTTGTAGGAGGATCTCCACCCCATTCTTGCCATACCATCCTTCCAACCTAGTTGTAAGAAGTTTAGAGCTGCTCACACTATGCCTGAGTGGGCAGGATATAGGTGCTTGAACTCCTCGATTAGAAGATCGGACAATATCTTCAGTCTCTTTGGCACGCACTCGTACATTTCTATATATTACTGCCAATGTTTTGATGTCAGGAACTGCCTTAGACGTCTTTTATAAAAGTAAAAGTTATTCATTATATTTCTAGCCTGGTTCAAAACATTGTCAACTGCAATTGTGATTCTGTTTCCCCTGTTTTGCATTCCAATAGTGTTATAAGTGCAAACTGTATAACAAACTGTATAAACTGTATAGTAGGCCTACTGTATTGCTCTTATACGTACAGAACCACTGTATTATGTAGGCCTGTAATGTACATAACAATTCGCAGATGGAAGTTAGTGCCTGTAACTTATGAATAGATGACAACAAGTTCTTCATATCATCAAAAAACTGGAATTGAAGCACATTCTGGAAAGCAATTGGAAAAAAATTGTTTATCTTACTAAATTAATAAAACGAATCTTGGCTGCTGGAAAATGTGTTGGTAAATTGCACTTCCCACCACAGTGAATTTAAATCCTAAAGTCTGCAAATTTGCGTATGTTTACAGAAAAAAAACATGTTTTCTACGCCATACTTTAGACCTTCTTTTCATGACTCTTCTTGTCATGCAGCTTTTTTTAAAACACTTGTTGCTGAAAGTTTGCTTTGATACTGTGAGAAAGGAAACTATTTAAAAATTATGTCATTTTGTCTCCTTCAGCATTCACTGTAAAGGAGATTTGGGCAGGGCCTCCGGCCACCCAGGGGCAAGCCGTGTTTTGAATTATGAAAGAGACAATTTGGGCAGGGGCTCCAGCCACTTTAGGATATAATGTCTTCTAGTCCAGTAAAAAATATTATCGCGATTGAATTAGCAAGATGGAGTTCAGAGATAAATCATCAACAGGGGTGCAGTTCCGACCTTTTTGGGCATCCACTGAAGTCCAAAAAATAGATTTTATCATAAATTCATATAACGAAGTACTATTTTACTGGTTTACTAAGAACGGATGAAGGTGTAAGTTAGGTATTCGCTTCAAAAAAATGAAGTTCATTTGATTTTGAATTTTGGTCATTACTTTGTGGCTCTTTCACGAAGGAATCATTATATTGTTTATTTGGGAGGATTATCAACACATTTATATCAAATAGATGATGCTTTAGTTGAAGTGATTGAAATTGGATTTATTTCACTAAAGTGGTGTACAGTCAGGCTTTTTCAACGTGCAACTGAACCATTTATGCAGTTCTAAATTCAAATGTGCAATTGTTTTCTTGATTTGTGCTGTTGGAAAATTGTAGTCAGCAAAATAGGTAAATTAACACGCAGCACAAGGTGGAGTGGATGTAAAGATATGAACAGTGACAATTCATAACTTACGTTGCAATAAACAAATATTAAGACATGAGTAGTTGAAAATTGAAATTTGCAAAGAGATTGATTGATCTACGTGAGTGTTTGTCAAATGTGAGTCTTGAATATTAGTCGCACTATGTTCTAGGTTCACATTTGGAGAGACTTCAATTACAGATGGAAGCACGATAAGCTATGCGGTATTATATTTCCTGTATGATATTGAGCTCTTCCATATTCAATACACAGATTGTCGATGCAAATAACTGCAACATCATGCTGGAAGCAACTTTGACAAATGTCAGATTTCTGAAGTAGTACTAACACTTTGCATATTTCTTCGAGGCAAGACTTATGTCATGGATTTCTATGAGAGTTTTTAATTCTATGGTATTTTTAATTTCTATGATGCAGATAGCTGGTATACTATGGAAATTCATGGTAAAATATATCTCAACAGATAAGAATGTCTGTCACTCAAATATCGCAGTTTTCATGATTCAGGAGCCTCAAGTATTCAATTTCTGAAATTGCTGGAAATCATCTACTGCCATTTTCAGTGACACGGTCCGCAATGCTTGTCTTTCGAATGCATGTTCATTCAATTCATTAATTTTACCAACAAAAAAAACTAAACAGAATATTTGCTGAAATCCTATAAATTCAGAACAATTTTATCGACTGCTATTCTGTTTTCTTCATTACAAGATTTTCAGAATGCATTTTGAAATTGATCATCGAACTATTTTGACTGTCAAGCCCGCGTCTATTGGAAGGTAAAACGACTCCTCTTTTAAGTATTCTTGTACTCGAAGACGATTTCTGAAACAAAGATAAAAGATCAATACAATATGCAAATACAAATGTATAATAAAATGTATAATTACAATAAAAAAAGTAATTCATAACACGGGTGCGTGGTCAACAACTTTTTTTGATGCTCATTCAACTGCAGTCTTCAAAATTCAAAAGTCATTGCATTGAGGACAATCGTGGAGTGCTATAATATATCATAGGAAACTCAGCTTCAATCATCCAAGAAATGCTTCAGTCATCCACGCAGTCATAGATTTCGAAGACAACAAGAACAAAAAAAACAGAAAAGAAAATGGAGCAAAAGTAACACAGCAGAAATATTGAATTAAAAGAGTTCATGTCATTCAGTATTTAGACAAGATAAACAACTTTTATGGTGACTAAGATGTAAACATGAGAAGTAATCACGTGCTCCTCCTTGGATTCCGGTGTCCTGCCGCCGCACTACACGTTCGATCACATATTCAAACATTCACATGTTTATCACAGACAACCTGCCACTTACAGAGCAGAATAAGAGAATCAAAGACAATGATTTCAATTAATTCTGAAAGATGTAAATGGGTTCACATCACTATTCAGATTCAAGAAATGAAACATGAATTTAGTGAATCATAAAATCATGCCGGTGAAAATTGAATAAAAAACTTGACATTTCAGTCAAGAAAGCATGAATAATATCGCGCGACCTTTTCATGAAAACTTTCATTATAACACAATTCATGAAATTCCCTTGATAATTAGCTTAATTTCCGGTTAGTTAGGATGCTTATTAGCAAACATTCATACCTTTTGACTTGGTTCATACTACTTATTTAGGGGACGTCATCTCGGTAGTATATAAATGTGCAAAATTTTGACATTTTTGAAACTGCTCAAATAATTTTTTGAACCACGAGAACGTCATCTCCGCAAAAACCTGAATGTTTTCATATAAAAATTTTTACTGTATACACATACTTTTTGAGTCGACACTCTACCTATATATCCCTACTCTATGGTTCATTGTCAAAATCGGATTTACATATGCCTTTGAAAACTCCAGTTTCAGACATTTGTTGCTCCAGCAATCTTTTATTGCTCGCTTTGTTGGAAGGTCGGAAATCTTCTTGAAATCTTTTGTCAATACCTGCACAGTTTATTGAGATATTTGCGGCCCATTCCTGAGGACATTATACATAATCTTTTCTTCGGGGTTTAATTATCTAATGTGGCCAAAGTCTCGATCATAGGGTGTCAGGGTTGGAACCGCTTGGTTTTTGGTGGTCAGGGTGAGCCGGCGGCATCAAAATCGGCCGTTCGCTGCCGGTGTATTCAAAACCGATAGATCGGTGGCTGGCTTATGAAAAACCCAGTCCCGGCCGTAAATTTGAAGACCAGCCAGCTGTCTGGCCGACTACAACTCTGGTGTGTGTGATCTGTTAGAAGGAAGACATGGCTGATGCTTTCGAAATATTTCTCTTTCATCAGGTTGCATCTGATCGCTGTGCAGCGACATGATGCTCCAGTTTTTGTCTTGGTCCTTGCACTATAGGGTGCAGATAGTGGCTTATCTCCTGATGCACTTTCTCGAAACTACATACGAAAGTTTCCAATCATCGTCTATCTCTGTCAAAAGAAGCATCCACATCTATCATAATATGGAGTGAAATATCTCTGTTTTTGAAGAAATGTGACATATACCCTTTAACGTCCGACCCCGATCCATTATTTGACTCTTCTAGCAAAATAATACTTTTGAAATGCTCATTAATTCTCTTAGCACAAGAACTTGGTTGAATTTGGAAAGTACACACAAGTTCTGTGCATGACCAATCATTATAATTGCCTTCTTATCTTCAACTTTCTCTTGTAATCAGCGCTACTCAACAGTCATTTTACTTCATACGATTATACCGGTATTGATTGAATCAATTAATTCATAAAAGAGATAATAAGCCTGAAACAACTCTAACACTATTATATTAAAAAGATAAGAGCAGAAAGTAAATTCTTGTGAAGCAGAGAACAAGCAGCAGACGGGACATGGCGACACTGCATGTATAAGTGACTACGTGTCTTTTGAATGTCGTCCTGTCGATAAGATTCAAAAATGATGAGCTGTGGAAACATTGTCACTTGCATGTGGACAGCTGTCACACAACAGACAACTAAACTCGTGAAGCCAGATGATGATGAAAGCAAACTGCTGGAATTTTGAATAAGGATGTGAATGATATTCTGTATGTAAGATCATAAATGAAATGTCAGGCACAGATGATGCAAATTCAAAATGTTTACTGTCAATTCACAAAGTACAGAGAGCATTCATAAATCATAGGACGGACATGCACGACAAGGTTCTGGGGGTTCTGAGGAGAAATGCTATATCTACTTGTCAGAACTTCACTTCATCGACTTGCAGCTAAATACGCACGGTCCTCATGATGGATTTGTTTTCAGCCCTATCCATACCGCTGGGCCGGTCCGCCCTCTCTGTCCCTTTTCCTGCAGACCTCTTAAAACCAAGCCGCCCAACCGACACTTTTGTGACTTTAAGCTTTGACGCATTTTTAGGCTCCTCATCAAACATTGTCGGATTTATCTCACTGGATGATCAAATTAATGGCCCATTTTGAAAAGTGCTTCCGCCAAAAGTCTGAAAATGATCACTTTCAGCAAACATTTTGTATGACAACTTTCAACGCCTGGATTTTCAATATGAGTGCAGTATTTTACAAATACATAGAAGTCTGCGAACCACATCATGATGACCAAATACCACAAGCATCGAATAGCGCATTGGAAATTCAAATGTTATGTAGATACTACTTATCATATTAGAATTTTATAAGTAGCTGTTTGTCCGGATTAACACTTTAAGCACATTTAAGTATTTGTTTCCAAATCATTTTAAGTCTTCTCCTCTTTACCCTCACATTTGAAGCCTCTCTGAGCTGTATCGTATCATGTGTGGTTAGGATTGCTCATGTGGTGAATTCATTCCAGTCTCCATCAAAGTTTTCAAGTCAACAATGAATCCATTCCATATATTCCATGAACTATCTCCGGATAAGATGTTGTTTTCTGGTCATGGTAAGATGCCCGTGTGCAAAACAAACAGACGCTCTTGTTCATTTTTTCCACAATGTTCAATTATTTATAATCGTTTGTATATCTGATACGTTGCTTTGCCACAGTTCTTTTGTTCAACTGCCGCACATACTGTAGTGCTGCACGTTCAATTGACTTTCAATTATTACTTATTTGCGAAATTTGTCTCGCATTTATGTCATGATTTCCATTCTCAAAAATATACGCTTATTCTGTTCTATTCTAAGTATTTGTGTATTTTCCAAATCACTTGGAATCTTCAAAGTTCTTTACAAAATTCTTGAATCATAGAGTGTCGACTCAAGCAAGTATCTGCATACAGTGAAAATTTTTATTTGAAAAGATTCAGTTTTTTTGCGGAGACTACGTTCCTGCGGTTCAAAAAGTTATTTAAGCAGTTTTAAAAAAGTCAAAATTTTGCTAATTTACATACTACCGACATGACGCCCTTTTATAAGTAGTATGAAACAAGTTGGATAATAAAAGGAATGAATGTTTGCTAATAAGCATTCTAACCAGGGATTCGCAGTCGGAGTCGAGGTCCCGGAGTCCTATCATTTTTGCTGGAGTCGAAGTCTTATCAAATGATAGGACTCCAGACTCCGGTCTATAACTAGACCCGAAATATAATACAAACAAATTCTTTATGCATAGCTGTCAACTTTCTCTGTCAAACAAAAGTATAGAGACAGCAGTACATGCAAAGCTTGTAATAGTTGAGGGAATGAACCGTGATAGTGAAAAAAGGATTGTCTTTTCACTCGGTGATTTAGTAGAGAAGACAAGTCTTCCTAGCCGCAATCACACCTACGCACCAAAGGTCACATCAGAGACAAAAATGAAATACTAGCTTGTTTGAGAACGTTACCTCTTACCCTCACGTTAATCGTGTGTGATGGCTCCTCCAAAGCGCAGATTAAAATCAAATATGTACTCATATTTTTTGGAGAAGGATGGGGGATTTTCCTGCCTGGTAGAGACTGGAGAAAACCCGTGTGAAGCACACATCAAGAAGATGGGAGGACCCGAATCGCATGCATCCAACTGAAAGCGACATTTGATGAACCTTCATCGAAAATGATTGATAATTGATACAGCAATGATCACTAAATATAGGTTGAGGTATGCATTTAATTATCTATGATGTAGGTTGCCAGTTAATGTTTCAAAAAGCTAGGCTTTATATACTTGTCACCCAGAGTCGAAGTCCTATCAAAATGATAGAAATCCACATCACTGATTCTAACTAAGGAGAAATGGAGCCCATTGTCAAGGGAATTTCATAAACCGCAACATAATGGAAGTCTTCATGAAAAAGTCGAGATCTTTTTGTGCTTTCTTGACCGAAATTAATTGTTTTTAATTCTATTTTCAATGGCATGAATTTATGATTCACCTCATGAATCTGAATGGCGATGTGAACCCACTTACATCTTTCAAAGTAAATTGAAATCATTGTCTCTGATTCTGTTATTTTGCTCTACCAGTGGCAGGTTGCTTGTGATCTGATCCCGCTTAAGAATATTCTCTTGAGGTTCAGCATAAAAGCAATAGCAGGTCATCGAATTGCTAATTTAACTAACATTGCCTTGCCAAGGCTTTTATGACACGGAGAATCTGTGCATTGCTATAATGATCATTTAATTCCGTGGTAATTTCTTCAAAACTGCAAAAATTTGCATATCTCTCATTTGGAAACAATTCCAACTGTATCCCCCTCGAGTTCATTTAATAAAATCGAAAGTGTATACACATTGAGGATTTAATAAATGCAGAGTTACTCTATGTCTTGAATGTCTTCAAATCGGCTTTCCTCTTTACACTCACATTTGAAGCCTCTCGGAGCTGCATAAAGCCACTTGATAGAAACACTGAAAATCTTTGAATGAAAATCTTCCACATTCAATGCGCGCATATTTGAGCTAAAAGGAAAGTCAGCAATTAACAGTCCCCCAATCTTACTGCACGGATCACCGATCAGGCAAGTCAATCTCCTTGGGATAACCACGGCTTTCAACTCACTTTCCGTGAGGATGAAATGCAAGCGTAGAGCCAATGAACGCATCTTTTGGCTCCGCACTCGACACCGTTTCGCAGCGAACCAGCAAACAGGATTGCAGCGCCTCTATCGACGTCACATTCACCGCATCTTCGAGTAGACTGCACCAGCTTGATTTCCCTTCCTTTCTAAACACCTAAAAATCATCATTGAGCGTGTGGAGCGCACATACATCTCTTCGAGTAATTCTTCCGGAGCAGAACTATGCTGATGTCGTCAGACTCAACGCGTCTCTTCCCGTCATCAACCACTTGTGTGACCTTCTCCTTAAACACTTTCACAAGATGAAATCTCCCATTCATCCTCTGCATCACTCAGTGGCGGATCCACAGGGGGATGTCGGGATACACACATACTTATGCAGGGAATTGTCCCTGTCATGTTTTAGGCCTATGCTGATTGATAACAGTACCTCCTGTAAATTGGACCTAGACCTGGTTGAAGTGACTGAAACAGCTAAATGACCATCGCCGTGGACTTCCGTCTAGACTTGAGAGATAGTTGTTTACAAATTTCTCAAAAATCGATCTTTTACAAAATTTAATATAGTGAAATTGATAAAAATTCTCTGCACATTGCCAGTAACCACGTACGTGACCTTCTCTTTAAACACTGTCACAAGATGGACTCAGGCAGAGCGGAAGACGATGAAATGGACAGGGGCACAAAATCAGAAGGGCACTTTTTGTGCATGAGTTTTTCGACCATGGTGTGACTATGGACTATATTCTAAAATGCTCCTGACATTGAAAATATAATATGGGGGTGCGTAAATACATGGTGGATGCCACATCAGGCGCGTATTAGCTGAATACGTTTTAAGAAACGGTAGAGTTTTCCAGGCATTTCCATTCAACTTCTAGTTCATTCTTCAATCAAATTGATCGGAAAGTTTATACGTAGGCCTATATTCAAGTGCGCAAGGTGCAGCCATCTAAATATTCCGCACATTTAAATCAATTAAACTTTTTGTTGAAAATTATTGAGATTTCATTTATCGATCAAGTAGATTCCGGCTACGAAGCTGAACCATAATCAAATAAAAACTCAATGTTGTGAAAGTTGATGATGCTGTTGAATATAGTTCATAGGTCAATCAAAATATAGTCAGTCAAAAGTTTCCACAAAAGTTTGGTCGTCGTGGTTGGTCTTGAGTTAATAGTTTCATGATGTCTGTTGAGTTGAGATTGTCTGTTCTTTGTTTAGGGATGTTTAGTGGAATTAAATTGTTATATCTTTTCTGTGACATTCCGTTTCTCAAAAAGTCTTTAGTCTTCGCTGGACTGAAATCGCTCTTTCACTTGACGATAAAATCTTCAACTGACAATAACAAATAAAAGTGGAAAATGATAACTTGGCGACTCATCGGCAATCTTTGACTCCATCAAATTAATAAGATGTCTGAAAATTGTAAACATCAATTAAATTATGGGAGAAGGGCATGAAAATGTGTTGATTTTTTAGGAGGGAAAGTGCCCCCGTTCCCCCCCCCCCACAACCGGTTCCGTCGTGTCTGGATGGACTTCTTCATCCTCTGCATCATTCTATCCCATCAAGCAGGAAACATAGTGATCTCCGAAGTGAATGATTCATGAATTCTTATACCTAATCAAAGAACGGTCTTTGGATCGAAGAATAGTAATGCCAAAATTTACATATTGTTTTAATTCACTGACTCAATGCTACCTGCATTCC
Source organism: Prostheceraeus crozeri (assembly GCA_907163375.1). Classification (NCBI taxonomy): domain Eukaryota; kingdom Metazoa; phylum Platyhelminthes; order Polycladida; family Euryleptidae; genus Prostheceraeus; species Prostheceraeus crozeri. The sequence continues at coordinate 22,231 of CAJQUW010003418.1, forward strand.
TGATTGCTTCATGGTTTCATCTAACTCATTAACGTTGAAACACAGGAGCGTGAAAAAGATCCGTGATGACGTCATCGCAGACACGCTCTCAATTGAGAGAGATTGGTTCACCGTGTATGCAGAGATTACGCTGACACTGTCTTCGCTGATAGAGAAGCTTGACTGACCTGCCTCGAGTATGTAGCGCTTCATCACCCTCACAAATAGCAGAAATGAGTGACCGAGGTATATTACACGCATCATTTATCAATTGAAGTGTCGAAATTAAGAGAGGAATCTCATTTAAGAACTATTGTGATGCTATACAGAAAAATAGTGGTCTCCGGCATTTTTGGAGTATTAAGTCTTCTTTGGAATTTTTAGAAATTGTTAATTCAAGTAACAAGGTTTTTTTCGTTTCAAGTATTCAAGTTTTTCGACACTTGATACTAATATTGGACAAAATGATAAAAATGATATTGTTTGTCACTTGTTCCAACTGTTTGATTTGGATTCTGCTCTGCGAAAATATTTGTGTGTCGGATGGAATCGCAGTTTTTTCTCTGGGAGAATGTATAATGGCTATGATTGTTTTGATCTTGCATAATTTAAAGACGCTGTTCGTTTCATAATATCTGAAGTTTATGTGGTCTGTGGCGGACTTATTTTTAAGCAGATTCGTGGAGTTCCAATGGGTGGTAATTGTAGCCCTTTTTTGACAGATCTTTTTCTTCTCCATTGTAAATTTGTGTTTATGAAAAAGTTAGTATCAAATAAGAAATTTGGCCTTGCATAGTTATTGTCACTCATTACGAGATATATAGATGACGTATGCATCATTAATTATCAACATTTTGACAGTTTGTTAATGCACATCTATCCGGATAATTTGATTGTGGAAAGAAACGGGAATAACAACAAATGTGTAGCTTATCTAGATGTTAGTATTAGTGCTTTTCAAGATGGAGTCCACTCATCAGTGTATCACAAGGTTTATCATTTCCCTTTTGAAGTTGCATTGTTCACCTTTCCTGAAGGTCTTCTTCCTTCCCATATGGATAGTACAATTTTTGCAGGTCAAGTTTTAAGATATTTACGTATTTGCTCACATTTATGCCATGTTGTTGATAAGATTGAAATGACATGGCAATTGCTTGCAAAAAGAGGCTATCTTCTATGTGATGTAAGAAGATGCATGAAAAAGCTTCTACGTAAGCATTTTTCACTCCTGCTAAAGTTTGGCTTGTTTTCAAGCAGACAATTGTCCGTCTAATGTGGTATGATTTGAGTGTATCCACAGTATTTTGAGTACCGTTATTTCTGTGTATTTTATTTTTGTTTTATGGGGTACGCTTATGGCATGGGTCCGCCACTGCTTATTCGTTCAAGATGTTAAAGGAACCGAAACGAGGCGAAAGCAGTTGGTCATCTTGCGAATGAGCCCCTTGTATATATTTGTTTTAGTATTGTTTTGTCCAGTTTTATTTTTATATTTGCGTTCTTGTTTGTGTGATTTTGGGGGTCACGGATTTGGCAGTAGAAACGCAGAGGGAGATAAATTGATGCAGTTAGCCCAGGAAAACAACCTCAGAATAGCTAGCACCTGGTCCGTGAAGAACGATGCACAGAAAGCAACTTTCGAAAGTGGAAGCAACAAGACAGTCAAAGACCTCCTCCTAATATCATCGGACGAACTAAGAACAATTCAAGACTGCAAAGTAATCCAAAGTGAGTGTGTTGCTTCACAGCATGAGCTTTTAGTTATGGACTATAGGTGTGCAAGGCTTGCGAAACAAAGGAAAAACAAGCAGAGAAGAAAATCAAGTGGTGGAAGTTAGCAGACGAGGAGACTGCAGAAAATCGTAGGCGACTCACGTTGAAGAGTATAGAGAATGCTGTTAATTGAGAGGAGGTGACAAATATCCTGAGTAGTTGAGGGCAGGAGAACAGTGGAGTGACTCGCGGTGGATCATCTACAATTGCCACAGAGTTGTTTTACTGTACATTCTCCTATACAGTTCTAGAGGACCCTTCGGCAAAGGAGCTTTTGCATCCTTGCTATTTGCAAATACCGCCTTTTCCATTTAGACCGATTAACTGTTTATTCGTAGAAAGTTCATGGAAAATGTTAGTTTAGCATATTTTCTGAAGCCTCTTATCAAAAGTCCTGAAATTCAAATTCCTGATTCAAAAGTCAATGTTACCACTTGATCTGATGCACGTGAATGGATAAATAGACATGTGCATGTAAAGATTAATGTATTTGTACAAACTCTTGATGCGAGAGGAATTCGTTAGATGTAAATGATGCATCATTATGCACTGATATATTATTCACTGAGTATACATCATGCATCATTGTTTCCAACGAACAAGCCTACATCGTTGTTTCCATCAAACGTGATGAATATAAATGGGTCTTGCTGATCATGACTTTCTTAGCGGATTGGACTGCTAAGTGGATTGGCCACAGCTTCACTAGCAGCTCTGTGTGTTTCGTTGGCATAATCATATACACTATTTCCTTGATATGACCCCACAAAAAATGATCAACTGGCGTCAGATCTCGGCTTCTAGCTGGTCAGCGGAAGGACCGCTTCAGCCAATCCATTGATTACGGCATTGGATGTTCACAAATTCTCTGACATTCAGACCCCAATAAGGCGGTGCGCCATCTTGTTGTAAAAATTGTCGTCGAAAACTGTCGTTATCTCTTTAGTTCCGGAAGAAAATAATCATTCAACATTTCAAGATAAGAGTCATTGGTCACTGTTGATTCAAAGAAGTAGGCTCCGATGGTTCGGTCGCAACACACGGCCGTCCAGACCACCAGTCCTTTCGACTTCAGAGGGATCTCATATTTAGATTC
>CAJQUW010003419.1:0-102528 GCA_907163375.1 Prostheceraeus crozeri
GCGTGGGCGTGTGCTCTGTTTCCTGTCTTCTTCGCTACTGATGCGTGGGCGTGTGCTCCGTGCTCTGATGCGTGGGCGTGTACTTAAGTGCAATGGTGGTGAAAGGGGCTAGACTCTCCTACTAGCACTGATATAAAAAACAAAGCAATACCTATTATTGTCATTTCAACACAGCGATACAAAATATGTGCCAATCCTCCTTGCGATTGCTATATAAGAGTCGCAGAAGTTAAGTAGAGTCAGAGTTGTCAAAATTGGCGCTTCCTCCTATTTTGCCATGTGTGAGTGGGTGAGTGAGTTGAGACAATGAAGGTTCTCGGTATTTTTATCTACAACAGGTTATACTGGAATTCACATGTTGCCTATCTTCGCAAAAAGTTAGTCAAAGACTGCACATACTCCGGAAGCTAAGTAAGAGGCACTGGCTCCAAAGAAGAGCTGCATGAGGTACATGTATCTTTGATTCGCTATGTGCTTGAGTTTTCCTCCCCTTTCTTCGTCGGCCTGAATAAAAGACTCAGTAGCACTCTTTGTAAGATTGACAAGCGTGCCCATTGAATCATAACCGGTCGGTCCGATGATGCCCCACATGCAGTATTTTGTATTTGTAATGAAGAAACACTGGACTTGAGAAGAATCTGTGCATCTGAACGTCTTATAATAATGCTGAAAGTGATTCCCAGCATTTGCTCCACTCTTGTGTCCCGCGTAAACTAACATACTCCCAAGAATATTGTCAACCGTTGATGAAGTCTCAAAAGTACCGAAGATCATTTTCCCCTTTGTGTCTTGTCAACTGATGATTTCTAATGACTTCAGATAAACACCTACTCACTTACTTGCTTAAAATATACCAAATCTCTTTGGAAAAGACGCCAATTTCTTGTTTTCTTTGAACATTCATTGAAAGATGAAGCAACCAAACCACCCTTCAGCTGTTACGCAACTCCTTTTATCAACACCAATATCTAGAGCATAAGAACAACAATAGTACTGCTCAGCTGTGATCTGATACCCAACTTGGCATCTAGCGCAATGGGGCCACACCTACGATCTCCACTTCATTCTTATGTTGAGACAGAGTGTCCTTCGATTCGCATGAAAGAGGTAGGACTGAATGACTGATTCAACGTTAGAGAGGCTGTGATGGAAACAAATTTATCTGACGATTTCTAGCAACGACTTTACTTAGATCAATGACAGAGGAATACCAATTGAAATTCAGCATATGGTTTGTCTTGATTGAACTCTCAGTGTCGACCGCAATTTCAACTATTTTCTAGGAGCTTGAAATAGTTCCGCTATACAATTCTTGAGATGCAAGTCTTTTAGTATTCTAATTTGGGGATACAAGTCCAACGGTGTTCTATTCATGGGGAAAGTCCATTAGTGTCATATTCGTGGGGATGCAAGTCCTACATTGTTCCATTTGTGGGTTCTACAGCATTCTAGATCTCGGGATACAATTCCTATATGTAGGAATACAAGTCCAATAGAGCTCTGTTCGTGGGTGAACAATTCCTGTAGTATTCTGTAGGTGGAGACAATACCCATATTGTCATATTAGTGGGGATACAACTCGTCAGGATGCAAGTCCTATATAGGATTCCATTCGTCGGAATACAAGTCCAATAGTATTCTATTCGCGGGGATGCAAGTCTTTTAGTATTCTATTCGTCGGAATACAAGTCCAATAGTATTCTATTCGTGGGGATGCAAGTCCAATAGTGTCATATGCGTGGCGATAGTATTCTATGTCTAGGGATGCAATTCCTATATGTAGGAATACGAGTCCAATAGCGTTCTGCTTGTGGGTGCACAGGTTCTATTGTATTCTGAAGGTGGAGACACTAGTCCGATATTGTCATATTAGTGGGAATACAACTCGTGAGGATGCAAGTCCTATAGATTTCTGTTCGTAGGGATACAAGTCCTACAGTGTTTCACATGTGGGGGTAAGTAAATGATTTAGGGGTCAACTGGGTCTTGAGAGCATCACAAACGTCGCGAGAAGGCAAAGACTACGATGGTGTAGCCACGTGGTATAAAGGGATGAGACAGAGTGGTTCAGAAAAGTTATGTAGATGGTAAAGACAAAAAGGAGGACGACAAAAGAAGACCTGGAGGCAAGTGGTGAAAAATGACATCAATCGTGTTGATTGGAGCCCAGGAAGACGACGCCTGTGATCAACCGAAATGGAAGTCCACATTCAAGCAGCTAACTTCTGGAACCCAGCCTCTTCTGGAAGCAAAGGACGCAAAAAGGGATGAGTGAGTGAGTGATTTACTGTCTCAGATAAGAGTCCGGGTGTTCGACTCGGAACCGAAGATTTACTTGATCGTTGCTATCAAAATTGTTCAGAAAGGCATTTTGTAGGTTTTATAGTTTTAGTAAAAATATAAAAGATATATATATATATAATATATTATATATAAAATATATAAATATATCAGACACAAACAAAACCATGAAGCGACAGGAAAACTGGATTGGACTACAAGATAATTGTGTGTGAGTGTACTCGCATAGCAGGTCTACAGGTGTTTATGATGTACTGGAGAAAATTCACTTCTGTTGTGCAGATTTCTGAGCATAATATTCATGATTTCGAGGGCGATATAATTATTTACGGTATATGTTATCCTAGCTCAAAAAAAAGATCCAATGTTAAAAATGTCCAAGTGTATTGAAAGTATGAATGTCAGCCTCAGAGCTGTTGTTGAACATGTTGAGCAGTTTTTCATACATTTTCATGTGCAAATCTGCAATTGAGTTTATATTTTCAAGGACGTCAGAAGTCCTCGAATAAGAAATCCGAAAAGAAGGGCAGGAAGTGAATTCTTGTTTTCATACATGCATTTAATACATGTGAAGATATAACGCAACAAAAAAAAAATAACAATGGTCGTTTCATGAAAACTTTAATCACCGACCAACTTACCTATCGTGGGGTCGTACTCTTCCACGAAACTGAAATGAGAAAATTACACTATTTGACCTTTTCTGATCAGCCATCTGATGCGATTATTGTACACTTACTGATTCTGAATGAGTTGGATTGTAAGCGCACTTTTACCGACTCCTCCCGCTGAAATAGAAAAAAACCCATATGATAACTGATATAAAGCATACTCAAGTATTCTCGAATTATCGGGCGCTGATGAGTGGGTGTGCCACGAATATCAATTCATAAGTGAACCCGTGAGTTTGTTGAGCAGAGTCACATTCCAGTAACTAAGTTGACTGACCTTGACAACAATGTTGATATTGTCTACACTACAGTCAAGTGGTCAAATTTCTCTTTTGTGTTCAGTAATATATAGAAGAATAATGTCGTTAACTAACAACACAGGAATAAACATACAGTAATAAACTGCGTCCGAAGAAAGCCCATTTTGACACTGTGTCAATGACGGAAATTATATTACAGTAATCGGTGTTATGATAAGAAGCGATATGTCAACTTCAATGAACATCTTCAATATAATCAACTCCTCCTCCTCTGGGCTTGGAAGGTGCTGTGATCATCGGATTTCGAAGGGACATCATACTTAGGCTTCGGGAAGAGGCTGCCAAGCACAAAGTAGCATTTTTAGAGCAAATTTATCCCTTTGATACATCTGAAATCAATGTCTGCTATATGTTAATATTTTTGTGTAAAAGTAAACAGATAATACTGCAAATAACTAAAGTACAATGCAAACATGTTTGATGCTTGGCTACTAATGGAGATTCAAATTACTAGAACATTAACTCCTGATATTTAAGAAACCTATTGCTCAGATTTGATAACTTGTGAAATTCATATGTTCTATCAATCAGAAATTTACAGCACTCTAAAGAAAAAGAAAAAACGCCTTCGGATATCCTGATAAATTTGCACAATAATTTACATTTAATTGCACAATAAATTAATGAGCACGGCATCCGAAGATGATATATCTCATTCTTTACAAAATAAATCAACCGGATACGTGGGCGACTGGGATCCATGCTATTTTGCAATTTACAGAACTATGCTAATGTTGACTAGGAATAGGAAATAATGACTGATTTGAATAGCGCTACATCAGGGTTGACGGTCGCTTTGGGATGAACGATCCCAATTGCAAGCGGCACAGTGTAGTCAATCTGACTTTCTTTTCCCGCCAGAACCTGCACTCACGCTCACGAAGATTGAATCAGCCCTATCCTACGTCTTGAGGCGACGGTGATCCTGGATATGCTAAAGACGCTATTTCGATCGAGAAAGACGAGGAGCTTCATTGGCTTCGCATTTGCTGCCTTTCCTCTATAGTTTCTTCCAAAAATCCTGACAAAACTTGAGGAATCAGATGCACCACAATCAAGGTACCTAATTTCTTGGATCAGATTCAGTGAAGGATAAATTATATCTTTGGAGAGAATTGAGAGCGTCTTGAGAAGGGAGTTTTTTACAGCGTATTAAAAGAATGAATCCTGCAGCTAGCAAGCTATTGCAATCCAAACAGAGTGATTGTCGTCGCTTCCGACTGTGATGATTAGACTTGGCGATTTAACTCTCTTCTCGAAAGTGTGTGCCCAGTCGTCAATGTCGAAGTATAGGAGATCCGCTTGTCCGAATTAAAGTACAGTATGCATGTTTGCAACACCACGATATTACAAAAATTAAGAATAAATAGATGTCAATTCATCTTAAAAGTGATAGTTGCATAAATTTACGACTTAGAAATAATCATAATAATTCGAGCATGAACAACACTGAGATCACAACAGGTGTCGAAAATTCGTGTAATGTCCCTTTGACTGAATCATGGCCATCACAGCGATTGTCAAGCGTTGGATATGAAGGAAGCGTCCAAAAAGTAAGACAGAGATGATTCGCGCCTTTCTCGACATCTAGTATTAAGTCGACGAAATCAAGGATATGTGCCAAAATCCCATGAATTCAATAAGTGATCGTCTGGGACAGTACACGAATTTTTGACAACTGCTGTGATCTAATTGTTGTTCATGCTCGAACTATGCAGCTATAAATATGTCTTAGTCGTAAATTTATACAACTATCACTTCTAAGATGAATTAACATGTGTATTCTTGTTTTTTTATCCGGGTGTAGCGAATCTTATATGGTAAACTTATTAACGAGAATATCAACAGGATTATCATTACAAGCAGTTTCTATAATCATTGATTAAAGAGCAGTATAACTATGCAGGCTCACTCCACACTTGCAAAACAAAACGTATTTGACATTGTTCGGCCTTTGTTAGGCAAAATAATCACCTATAAATGCAACTAGAACATTTGTTTGAGCTTGCTTTTCTTCCGAAGCATAAACATGACACGTTCTGTCTGGTTGCTCCTCCATGTACCTTCTAACAGCGTTCTCGGGGGAAACTCTACCACACCATCCAATCAGGACAAACCCTGGACAGTGTACCCCAGAGGGGAGACCTTGAGAGCTGTTTTCTAGCTTTAAGTTGACCTGGAATATTTTCAATCATACATGTAGTATATTGAATGTGAAAGATGCACTATGTAAAGTCAACAATGTCACTAGACAAAGGAAGTTGTGACGGAGACAATTTGATACAATATCTACACATCTACAGTTCAAAAATGTTGCTCACTAAAATGTGATAACTTTGGAAACCGATCATTGATTTTTATGGACAAAGATTGTTTGAGTCACTCAGTGAGGTTCCATGCATCTAACGAAAGAAAATCCATCCGCTTACCGATAAAATGATGTATTTAACTACATTCAAAGAAAATAAATAAATAAAGTGTTAATAAATGAATCGCAATCTGCCACCACTTCAAGCTTAACATTTATTTCACATATTTGAGATATGCATCTGACAAGTCATACTTGCAGCATCTTTCCAGACAATTGGCTTAACACATTTTTAGGACACACTGTGGAGAATGCACCGCCAACATCTAAATTATACATAATCTCGTATCTATCTCAGAATTATCAATTGCTCATGCAGAGGAGAGATCAATCAACGATGTACGAAATTATTTTCAAGAATATCTCATTTCTAAGTTTCGACTGAAAATTCGATATCATGATGACAAACTGAACTGCCGACTTTTGTGCCTGCCGATTAACGCAAAGCGATGCTTCTTATCCATGCCGATATTTCGATCAATTCGACTGGCTTGTATTTCAGCTCAAGGCGACTAAACTGTCTTTACCATAAACATGCCTCCGAACAAGAGAGACATCTGCAGATAGATATTCCACCGACCATTTTCTCTTTCTTAAATTCATAGAAATTTATTAACAAACAATCAAGTAAGCCATCCTGTTGCAAAATACAGCGACAAATCTACGAATACTGCTGCAGATCTTTGATGAATGATTGCTATCTGTGGTTCAACCGGCCTAAACTAAAATTCGAAGTACATGATGTATGAAACCCCTCACTTCGTCCTTGTATAATCAGATATCGAACGTCTTTTGACTCAAATCATAATTGCTGTCTGCGTTGGTGGAATTTCATGTCGGAATTTTAATCGAAATTAGTCTTTTGATATCAAAACTTGTCGGTAAGTTAACGACCGGTTTCTGTTTGCATTTTGCACCACTTTCTTAGAATAAAACTCTAGGAAAGTAATATTGCTTGACATAAATTGAAATTCAAGTGCATGCCAGAAATAGGTTAATTTATGTGAAGTTACGATATACTGTGTATTAGTGAATGACAAGTTCATGAAAACTTTGAACGGCGTTCAGTTCACGTTCACTTTTAAAATCGCGAACTCCGCTCAGGTCAAGTTCAGCAATTAGTCCATCTCGTTCACTTCACGTTCGCCTTTCCCTTTCCGATAATTTCAAAAGAAATTTTGAAATTTACTTTGACTACGTAGTTACATGTATCTATCTAAATAATTGAGTAATCGATTCTCTCACATGTCTAGATATTTCAGGGTAAGATATTACGAACTAGAATGTCACTGTAATTTTTGAGTATTCCCGGGTTATAAGCTTAGATGGTTTAGCAGCACCGATACTTTCCTCTTTGACATTATGGCAATTGTATGAAGGTATACTTGTGTAAATCTATCTTTAATTGATGGAACAGCACTACAATTTGCAAAGATCAGTCTTAAAGCAGGCTTACAGTTGCTTTAGTCCTAAAAATTAGTACTGAATTTGCCTTATTCATTGGTCTTACTGCTGCATTCGGCTGGGTGTTCCAGGCTACTTTTCAGAAACCAACGTCATCATCTAAAATTTACACGAATTCTATATTGTGCATGTAGTCCGGCAGCCAGAACGAGTTTCTGTAGGGAACGAGGCCGAAAGTGAGACTTTCACAGAATGATGTACACCCTATGCCTACTACGAATCTGCACGTCTGCGAGTTCTAGTGAGTTCCTCTTCTTGTCAGACAGGATCTAAGAAAAACACATGTTAATCCAATGGGACACATATTGCAGTTTTTGGCTAAAATGAAATTTTCTATGTTATCTCTGATTAAACGAAAAGTACTTAGCACAGAATCATAATTTTTGGCATGAAATGTCTTTATGTCATTTCCTTTCATTTTCATGCACCCCTGTCTATAAAGCTGACATGGGACTCACCATGTCGGCACACACAAACATTTTTGAGCAACTTTATCCACATTCAGCCACATTCTCACATACATTGCCGATCAGAAACATAATAATATCACATGCACATCATAGGAAATGACCTGAAGGCATTCCATGCCAAAAATTATGTCTCTGGGCTAAGTAGCTTTCGTTTAATCAGAGAAAACATAGAAAATTTCATTTTAACCAAAAACTGCAATATGTGTCCCATTGAATTAACATTTGTTTTTCTTTGATCCTGTCTGACATGAAGTGAACTGACTAGAACTCGGAAGACGTGCAGATTCGTAGTAGGCATAAGGTGTACATCATTCTGTGAAAGTCTCACTTTCGGCCTCGTTCCCTACAGAAACTCGTTCTGGCTGCCGGACTAATGTGTGCAATCATGAGCGTCAGGCGTCCGACAGTATGGATAAAAATAGCTTAGGGTGAAGCATTCTGGCTAGGTAATTTCGGTCAATCATGTGAGAACCTTTAAAGGTAGAAATGAAAGGGAGCATTCAAATCCCGTTCATCTCCGAAATATGCGAACGCCGTTCAGTTCAAGATCACTTGAATGGCGCTCAGTTACACTCCGCTGTGTATGTACGTGTATAATAGCGAACAGCATGAATATCTAAAGAAATGAGCTGACAAGTAAAATTCTTGAGATGAAATGTACTTACCGCCTACAACAACGAGTTTATACTCCGTCATGGCTCGCTATCCAACACACTACCTGAAATAGAAAATCACAAGAATCAGAAGACATAAACAATATTCAGGCTATTAGAACATTGAATAGGAAAATATTATTGCAATATTGCATTGAACACGACGGAAAGCAACAATAGTATAGGTGGTGACACTCGCTTAAAAAATGAGTTGTTTTTGCTGAAGTGAAGAATTTGATTTTACTCTTCATCAAAATACTGGGTGTGTTTGGAGTAGCTACCATAATATTTCATGAATTACGTCATGTAATGGAGGAGCTTCATGATGGAAAGGCGATCATATTTCAGATAAACACATCCATATACATTCGCACTTTAGGCTCTTAAATTGCTAAGTAAAAGATTTCCCCAATTATTTCGGTCGATTGAAGCTGTTGAATGTTTTTAGGCCCAGAAGTTAAAGATTGAATGACGTCAAGGTGTGATGACAGAATATGCACGAATTCAAAACTTCACATCTCAAATATTCACCTTTTTGTTATGTTGGCAATTATTTTCGATAATGAAAACATAGACTTTTTATCACTCTAATTTAATGTCAACAAATTAGAAATTCTTTATTACATCAGCGTATTTGATATTTGTTATATCATCTGCAAGAGATAATCAAAGCTCGTGTAAGATTCCTCAGATGAAGTGTGGCATCCATGCGGATTGAGTGGTGGAGACAGAAGATTGCTGATATAAAAACTTTATCAACACAAATATGTTGAACAAAACAATATGTCTAAAACGATCAGTTTGCACTTCTAGCAAAGTGATAAGCTTAAACAATTTAATTCTGTGGTTTAACCTCCTATGTCGGGAGACATCAAGAACAATGAAAACGCGATTGAAAGAACATTTGACTGTTCCATCGTCACATGTCTATCAACACCTATTGTTGCATCATGTGTCTCGGGGTACAGAAGAAATTCGTTGGTCTGTCCTGCACTTTGGCTTACATTACGTACAGACCAGGCATGCGGTGGAGACCGATGAGATTCATTCTCTCACAGCTGCCATCAATATTCAACATACAGTCCGTTTCATAAAAAGTGGATCATCCTAAAATTTGACTAAATAAAACATAAGTATGATACAGAAAGCATTTTTATGTTATTTCATGTCCTAATATATTTTAATGTCTTATATAATATGTTAAAGCTATTGATACAGTAACGGTTCTTAAGAAGCTAAGATTTTGTGGCCCTACCCTTATTGTCAATGACATTACCAATTCGTCTAGGCATTGATTCGATGATATCGTTGATTTTTGACTGATCTAACTTTCTCCACTCTCTTTTTAACAGTGACGTAAGTTGTGATACGCCATCTGTTGGTGGCAGTGAACGACGAACGTTACGTTTTAGAATACTCCATACATTTCTATGGGATTCAGATCAGGAGAACGAGCTGGCCAAGATACTGTCCTAATCCCTAATTGAGACTTGCATAAGTTGACTCTACTACTCCTGTGACACGTAGCATTATCATCCAAAAATAACCAAGTCGATGGATCACCATGTTTGAATCTGTCATTTGGCCAATGTTCATTCGTTAAAACATTCACTTAGCGTCAGAATTCAATGGTTCCTTGCTGTGTGTGAAGTTCAGAGCGACCATTGGTCCAAATGCCAGCCAATATCAGTAGAGTCGCACCACCATTGTACCCGGGGACTGAGGTAAATGTATCGGAATTTCTGTTCAGATTTTATCATAATCTCAATCGACTTCTCTATCTTCAGACGGGAACTGATGCTCATCAGACCAGAAAACGATCCCATTGATTTCGCCGGTGACAATGACTCTTTGCACCATCTGAGACGTCTTTTTGTATGCTTGATCTGATAATTCGATTGAGAGGGCCTCTTAAAGCTCTTGATATTCGAATCAATAAGTCTTTACGATTAGTGTATTAGAAAGAGACGAGTCTAGTGCAGCCATCTCAGTTAACGAGGACTTTGATCAACTTTAAAAATATCAAAATTAGGCGGTCTCTACTGTTTGGAGTTGTTTTGGTGGACGGCCAGAGCCCTCTTACGACAGAGTCGAAAATATCATTATGCCATCGATGCAATTTGTGTAAGGGACATTTAGTCGATTGCTTGTAGCTCGCAAGAAAACCCTAGTTCTAGCAAGGCTGACACTTTGCCTTTTGTGAATGCGATTCGTTATTGTTCATTTTTTTGTGCTCTTGTATTGTTTTCAACCGGTAAGGAAGATAGATTTCTAGGCTGAAAGCCAATCAGGAAGTGCTGCCAAACCAGCCACCGCAACGAAGTCAGGAAGCTATGGAACATGAAGTCCAGTTAATCACATGTAGCAGTTACATTATTGTTGATGAATAATGGTGCTATACTGGCTCTGATTGACCGATTTTCTTTATTTTTGTTTTGCTTGATAGCTTTTGGCTTGTAGAACAACATATTACATAACAAAGGAAACAAATGCAATTTTATAAGAGTGAGGTATGATTTTGTGTAACATTGCTAAATGGAAGATCAAATTATCTACTACTTTTTTATCTATAACAGGAAAACAACTCAATATTCATGCTTGAAATTTCCAACAATGATAATAGTAAGCACAACTGACATATCTTCCAAATTTCAGAGAAATTCGTTCAAGTTTGGCGGAGTTAGACAAAGTTGAAGTTAAGGCGATGTTTAAGGGTGATCCATTTTTTATGAAACAATCTGTATTATAAAATTTTAATCAGTTACAGTGATCAAGCCGAAGGCAAAACGTTTGTGACCCTTTTACATCGTATTTAGTTATTATATTTTCGATTGAAGGCTTGTGCTTTTTTGATTTCTGGCAGTAAAATCTTACCAATTGGTGTCTGATCGTTTGAACAAGAAAAATATTTCACTTTGTAAACATGTCTTATTGATGACGAAAATCATTGACGAACTTGAATAATATCGTCTATTAAAATCAAAATTTTTATCAAATCGTCCTCTTCAGATCGCTATTCCGTGACATTTCAAAAGACAGAATCTACATGGCACGCATCTCATGTAATCAACGACATCAGTTTGCCTTAGCAGTAACCTGAAGACAACTAGATACGCCTAAATATCAATTATCGAGCACATGTTAAAATATGTATTGTCTACTCCACCGCTCTGAAGTCAACGTCCATTATATGATTTACGCAGTAGCACCTGACGAACACGTCATGACATTAGAAGTGACATAATTGACATTCCGTTGAAGAAAGCGTTCATGGCATATCTTTTGATAATGGTCAATCTTCTTGCTGCCAATAACGTGGAGAGCATGCTAACACGTCACACGAGCAGAATGTAAAGGAAACGCTTCGCGAATTAAAGCGGTGATGTGATGCTGTAGTCATTCGTGTCAATGCGAAATGAAGTCATTTCATGTTCCTATTTACTTCACTGACTACTTGCTTTCATCCGTAAAGAAATATAAATTCACAAAAACATATCATTATTAAGTTAAATTTTCATATTAAAGCGGTTTCTATAATTTTACACCTTTATCTATTAAAGTAGTCATGATCAGGGACGTTGATATATATTCATATGATAGAACACATGCTCTCCAGTTATTATAATTTTGTGACACTCCCCAAAGACAAGACACGTGTTTCAAAGTGCGATAGAGCGTGTCGTCGCATCGTAGTGTGAGCGCGTCTTAAAAATATGTTGTTCAGTCATTTACGTTATAACATCTTCACTTCAAAAGTCAAAATATGTTTCATGTTGTTTTGACTTTTGAAGTGCATGTTCACAGATTGTAAATCTTCACATATTATGAAACTTAATGTTTTGTTGTCAAAATCACAATTTTCCCTTAATCTCAAAATGGAAGTTAAGTAATTTGCCGTAAGAAGTCATGGTGACAATTGTCGCCCTAAATCTCAATAAGACAGCTGTACTAGAACTTAAATAACTTACTTAGTAGACCTACAAAACTTATTTTTTTAAAAATAATCATACAATTTTCCGTGGTTCTATGACTTGTACGAGAAAAGGGGTGGTGCCATTTGAATCATGTTGATCTGCACTGCTTTCTTTTGGATACAAGTAAAAGATACTACTTTCCGCTCTGAACTGTCAACCTCCTAATCTTGCAATACGTGCCAGTTTCTATTACCGTCATGAAATGCCAATTCGACGTAATATCATAATTATCAGACAGAGCAGAATGATTAAACTGCATGTATTACAAAGACAAAAACTATTCGGCAAAATTCACGCCCAATGTCAAAATTACAAAATTTGATGCTAGTCACATTCGTAGAACTTGATGAAGGATGGGAAGTACTTACACATAGAAAAAAAGAGAAGTTATTCATGAGTACAATGCATGCAAGCTCCTCCTGTAAACGGAATTGAATATGAATGTCTTATCTCCACAAGACGATCAAACTTACACGAGCAGGTCCTCTGCTATTCTGGTGTTAAGCAATTTTCTCCATTACAAGCATAGTCTTTTCAACGATTTCTTGCCGTTTATTAAAAAAAATTCTGTTATACTGATTATTGTGTAGAATTTATTAGCAGGACAAATATTACAATGAAGTCTTTCGTTCTAATCCATTTTTACAATATATTCAGGCCATGTGTTTGGATTTAAGTATGACTTCGTAAATCCTCCTTAACACGGTCATGTATTCGGATCGGCGAAAAACTGTATTTATCTGTCTTTGAATGAGAGACACCCTTGCTTAAGGCTTACTTTAAAAGTATATCAAAACAAGAGTCTAGCTTACTTTGATTAAGTAGTTGGTTTTTAAAATTTACACAATTCAACTTCCGACAACAAATGCCGATGTCTCATCGTGCTTGGGCAATTCCACGCGATGTCATCTAAGTGAAAAAATAATTTGTAGAATAATAATTATAAACACACGTTCTCTTTCCAAAATATCTTCACGATTCCTAATCTGATGTTGAATTTCAAGTTTGAAGTCGATTTACAGCTGATGATGCATTCCACGATGAAATCTTTTACTCACGATACTTAATTCTCAATTTTTTCAACGGCAACACCTTTTAAGCAGATAAAAAAATGATAAAAGTAATCTTAAGATTTATTCTATCAACATTTACCGAGAAAAATTTTATTTTATATAACGCGCATAAGATGCAACGTTATAACGCTTCTGATCGATTTTTCAATCTGAAGGATTATCTATTGAGCTGATTGTAGCATAATCTCATATCCAAAGCTACAATTGGTCACTTAAGATGGAACAACTGTGAAATTGACAAAGGTCTCTCACAGTACATTGAATATCTAAAGATTATGATAACTATTAAGTCAATAAAAGACACCAACATCCTTGACTCGGATTTGGAAGATCTGTCTGAAGTCTCAAGAGAAACCTCAGAGTTGTACCGTCAGCGTGGCCTAGTGAAGAAGGTGCGAGCTCGTCTCCACCAGACTTCGGTTCGATTCCTGGATCAGGCAAGTACAGTCGTGGAATTAAGGGTGTTGATGTCTTTTATTGACTTGATAATCGTCGTTCTCTTTCAATATTCAACCCTGAAATTGATTTTCACTCGCGTCAAGAATGCTCTATACCGGTGTCTCTGAAGCAGTGGGCCGCGAAAGGCTTGGACTTGAGCCGCAATTCCAAAATATAAAATTTCCTCACGAAACTGATGACCATAAATTTAATTGAAGAGAATGATAAATTAGAGAATCTCATGAAGAGGAAACTCATAACTGGAAATCGTTTGACTTAAAAGTTCAACACTGGCATGGAACATGGTACAGATGGCCTTCACAAACAGACTTGGGCTACACGGGAATAGAAATAGAAAAGCATGCCACAAACCTTTCCTTCACGATATGTCAAGACCTACACTACGTCGACGACGATATTCAAACGACGAAAAATCGATCAGAGAGATATTTAGATAACAAATATGTTATAATTTATTCATCATCTGCCTTTATAATTTCATTTTAGCTGCAAGAATCAGAAGCCTATATTTTGTGATTAAGATATTATTCCTTTCGCTCTTGCTACCTGCGGTGCTTATCTGGCTGCTTTATGATAGCATTCTGCACTACTTTAGGCAGCTCAATGACCACATACTGATAACTAGATGATTTGGCACAGGTGCAGCAGATCAGCCCTGAATAATCAATAAGAGTAACATCACAAACAAGTGAATCCCTTTCGACAGTTGCATCAGACGATTAGCGCCATTAAAATATTAATTAGTACCCAATCGACTTACAATATGTGCATCACGCTAGATTCTGCATAAACTACTGAAAATCCCCAACCGGATTAATTTTAACATTCTACTCATGCATCGTAGAAGGTTTTAAGCAGGAGGCACCAGCTAAGTCATTAGTCAGAATTTTTTGAATGGAATATCTTCAGATCGCTTCCTATCATGAATGTGTTTATGTCTACGATCGGTGATGTATGTGAAAATCAATTTAGAGACATTAAGTTTCAGCTAAAAAAGAATCAAGATGTCGTGTTTGACGACAAAAAATAGCGATTTGATAAATCGACATGTGTTTAGCTTCCTAAACAAAGGTACATGAACTGCATGACCTAGAGATGCTTCTAAACTTACCGCAGTGCTTCTCACTTAATCACAGAAAAACACAGACAACTATCATTTTACCGAATGTCATCAATCAGAGGACATTTCTATTTGAAGAATAAAAGCATATGTGAAAAAATAGCGGAATGCAGTCTGAAGAGAGCGAGTGTAACGAAGTTCGAAAGGCGGTACAAGCCGATATGAAAATATGGCTGCAGGAGAAATGCCGATTGATTGAGCAGAATGCGCAGGAACAGAGACACGACAAGCATGTCTGCTGATAGGAGATATCAGTGGAAAATGGGAACCGAAGTGACGATTTGTTTAAGATCGCGATGGGCATCCGAAGAGACCAATGAGAGATGCATTGAGTCCTGCCGAGACCTGCGTGAGTAGACAGGTGATTGTGACACTAAAGTAGCGACAGAACTTGAAGACATGGCACCCAAAGTCGACGACAGAAATGACAAAATACTCGGGTGTCAAGTCGACCAAGAAATTAAAGCCACACAAAGCTCCCGGCACATATGGCTTCACAGGAATAATGCTACTTTGAAGTATAGTTGGCAGGAGTGCTACTCACTATGTGCAGTCAAGCGTAGTCTGAAGAGAAAGTTCTTGATGAATGATCTGTGCATCTGCAAAAACTGCCGCATCTTATCACTGATAAGTCACGTGTGCAAAGTGTTCTTGCTGATTATCCTAGAGCGTCTGAAAGCTTCTGCCATGCCACTCCTAGTAGAGCAAACAGGCTTCCGTAGAGACCGCAGTACTGTGCAATACATCATTGCTGACGGTCTGCTTCATCGATTTCTGCAAGGCTTTCGGTAACATTCGGTAAAGATGCCATGTGGATATCATTGAAATTACACGGATTGAATGCTACTATTATCCACATTTTGAAGAGCAGACAGTGCCAAGTCTGCGGTTAAACTCGGAAATGAAGCTGGTAACTGGTTCAGACAAGGATTCCAGACAGGGCGATCCCCTGTGACCTGTTATATTGCTTTGTATACCTGGAACGTGTCTTGGCAATGCGACAGAGATGTCAATTCAGGGACGGCCTATAAACAACCGAAGCCTTGGCGATGATATAACACTTTCGGATGAGCTAGAGATTTGTCTAAACTTCGTTTCTTCGGATGCAGGAATATGTGGTCTAAAGATGAACACCGATAAAACGAAGGGACTAGTGATAGTGGAAACAAGTCATAAAGCAGAGCTTTCGCCCAACAGCAGTGCAATTGAAACAGTTCATAAGTTCACCTATCTTGGAATCACGATAAATGGCGAAGGATGCGCAGATAAATTTGTCAGGGTAGCGGCATGGCATTCAGAAAGTTCGCAGGTTTCGACAAAATATAGAGGGATCACGTGATTGGCACAAGAACCAAATGCGAGGTGTTGCAAACGTGTGTTTCTAGCGTGCTGATGTCTACGTCGGAAGCGTGGACGCTGAAAAAGACAGATAAGCGGTCAAGTAAAGTAAGCAAAATGATTTAAGCGACCAGCATTATATTTAGTTAGTAGTTTTAACCAGTGCATTAGAACTTTTGGGAGTAAATGAACGAGATTCTTTGCCGTTCACTAGTGAGCGAAGGAACCTAGCAAACGGGATTTCCTAGTAACTACCACTGACCTCAACTAATATTTTTCAGATCATGAAACTGATGAACGAACTGAACTGATGCTTTTCATTCCTACACCTGGCAAATGATGCAGATTTACATCAATTTTGAAGCATGATTCCCACAGCTTCTTTCTCAGTCTTACTTAAGATTGGCCCTCTATTTATACACAGTCATCTGAGCAAAGTAATTTCTGTATTACACAATATTGCTTATACATATCTTCTGACTATTGTTTTATTTCAATTAAATAATAAAAAAATTAAATAAAGTTCAGCAGCTCACTTGATGATGATGATGATGATGTGATGCTGATGATAGGTGTTTTATTCGATATGAATGAAAATGCTACATTTCAGTAAGCATACAGGAGTAAGTTATGATACAGAATTAAGTAAAAATTACACAATTTCGCGGAAATACAATAACAGATATACCTTGATAACGCAAAATGCTACTAAGTAATATTTTTGCTTTTCTTCATCAGATGATTGTATTCATAGAGCAAATATATTAGGTAAGGTAGCATCTCAGCATTTATTAAATCCCCAACGTGTATACAGCTTCGATTTTATTAAATGAACTCGAGGTGAGTGGAGTTGGGAATTGTCATCAAATGTGAGCTATGCAAACTTTAGCAGTTTTGAAGGAATCATCACGGCATTAACTGATCATGATAGCAATGCAGAAGGAATACTAGGCTGTTCTGCAGATCCTTTGTGTCATGACAGCCTTGGAGAGGTAATATTTGTTAAATTAGCAAATCGTTGGGTTGCTATTACTGTCATGCTCAACCTTCTTAATGAGAGTATTTTCTTCAACGTGATCGCATCACAACTACCTGCCACCGAAATAGCAAAATATCATAATCGGAAACAATGATCATAATAAACTTCAAAGATGAAATTCAGATGAAATTAAACATGAATTCAGTAAATCATGAAACCATGCCGGTAAAAACTGAATTAAATACTTGAAATTTCAGCCGATAAGCACAATCAGATCTCAAGATTTTCATGAAGACTTGCATTATGATGGGGTTTATGAATTTCCCTTATATAATCAGCTTAAGTTCCGCTTAATTAATAAGCTTGTTAGCATTCCTTTTGATATCCAACATGTTTCATACTACTTATAGGGTAGATTGGGGTGACTTGGCATGTTTTGTAAAATCGCTGTCACTGCTTAATAAATGAAGGCGAAGTGTCAGTATTGTGACCACTCTGTGTCACTACCAGTACCATTTCTCACAGCCTCATTCATAAGTGGTCAATAGAATAACATAGAATAGCACTTAACATTTTTACACTCGTGGTCAGGTGGGGTGAGTTGGCATAGGAAGGTGTTTGTGCATCTAAATCAGTATAGGTGATGCCGAAACATTGTCAACAATTGATCATTTGAAAAATCATAGAACTCTGCGCTTCGCTACGTTTAACGACTTTCATGGCCATTGCTATGACGACGGTATAGATATCTATCCAATCACAAGCATAGCTGGTAAAGGCGTGGGAAAGATGAGTTAATCTGAATCAAAAAAAATCAATTGTTTCGAATGTACATAACATTAGAGAGAAGATACTTTTTGTGATTTAATTAGTCAACACATTATACGAAAGAACACAACAGGTGCAGATAAGAATTTTTTTAATTGAAGCATCCTCATCGAGCATTTCGACGTTAGTATCATTTCCCGTAATTATCATGACGACGAAAGCTGATAACAAGAGCTTACGAATGATGCGTCATTCAAGTGTTTATTTCGTCCTCAGATGGAAAAATGAATCCGTAATCAGACATGTAAATTTCTAATTTCTTTTCAGTTGACTTTGTGACCTCATTAGGCCTACCACTTATGAAAGCTATTCATGGCATTCAAAGAGCCCTAAACATGGTCTGCACTAATTTAGGCCTACAGCTGGTCAGTCTGTCATTTAAATGGAAGACAGGAACCCCATAAAAATGACCTTGACATTTAGAGAAAAATCCTTTTCAAATAGTAGGCCAACTCTACACATCAGATAATATGCCAACTCTCCCCATCACACCATATGCCAACTTACCCCAACCCCTATCCTGAACGAATGTTTACGTCTAAGTGACAGCTTTTTCATGTAGTCGTGTTATACCACCGCATAAACGAAGTCCTCGTTCTGATAGATCTTCAGACAGAATTCTGTTCTTCAATTCGTCCAAGTATATATGCAGCACCCTTAGAAAGTTACTATGTACATCAAACTCCAAAAAAGGCGACTTTTCTGCAATTTTTCTTCATCCTCGCCTGAGACATAAACGAATGAAGCAGGCATCGCGATTTTTTCACTGCCTGATATGAAGATGGTCCTGGAAAAAGCACTAGTGGTTTCATACTCCCTAGTATAAGAATTTCTTCAGGAGGACACACATGTCAACTCACCCTATATGCCATGTCACCCCAGTCTCACCTATATATATATATGTCATGTTCATGTCGATGATAATTAAACACGGGAATAATTTGCAATAAATTAGCTTTTTAAAAACTGTTCTAATGATTTTTTGGACCGCAGGAACATTATCTCCACAAAAAATGAATCTTTTGATATAAAAATTTCCACTGCATGCATATACTTTAGAGTCGACACCCTACCTACTATATGCTTGCTCCATGATTTTATTCATTCGTGAGCTTTCGAAGAGTTAACGCCGAAGAAAAACACTAGGCTTATGCTCGTATTTGTTACTTCTTAAGGTCACAGCCATCCTTAGAAATCAGGAATATTGATTCAGGATGCACCAGAGTAGAATCGAGATCTGAATTTTCTAAAATTCAGAAATTACCACATCCTCACAGGATGCCCACTTAGATTGTCTGATACAAAATAGTACAATAGCATAGTGCACTTATATGCATTATATTTGCGTCACTTGCTGAAACTTCATAATCAATATAATAAGATATCCTTTTCCGTTTAAAATCATTGCATAAAGCAGGAAGAAAATGATTACAGTCTTTATTGCTCTAATGCTGTTTAAATCACTGGTAAGTTGTTTGATTTCGCAAAAATGATAATGCTCCCAGATTTTCAAAGCTTCAGAAAGTTTCAGAAGCTATATGACTTAAGTGGATCTTCTTTTTCCGATCAATTTTTTTTGTGATCAACAATTTGCTTATTCAAAAAGATGAACCTTCTTGTTTCTATTAATGTTGAAAACTCAACACTTTCTGCAAACTGACTTCAACAATCCAGTTTTGCATAAGCCTAACAATGATCGAAAAAATGCATGTTGGTCTGCTGACAACTAACTCAATGTCTGTCGAAGGTGTTAAATGAAGGTGATATCAACACAGAAAAAGCATTTGGTGCTGGCCAAGCGGTAACGGAATTTCATTTCCACTGTTAATATGACTGCTACTCCACAATGAAGATCTATTTTCCTTTTGAAATGTGTTATGTGTGATACTTCAATGGGCTCTTCAATGGCACACAAAAGAATTTTTGAGAAGTTCATTTTCTTCCATCTGTGTTCATAAAACTGCTCGGTAACGGAATTTCAAAAAGTTAACATCACTTTTCCAGTTATATAGATTTTGTCTCATAACATGCTGCTTCATTATGAGAATATGCATGTGAATGCTATGTCGTTTTGGGTTAGTAGACCATGTATTCACCAAATATTGTCCCAGTTGTGAAAATTAATCCATTAATAAAATTGAAAAATAATTAGTGCTACATGGTAACGGAAATTCAAATGTTCATTAAGTCCTATAACCAGACACAACTTCCCTTTTTTCTGATTTCTATCCTTACTGCTTAATGTCACACCCATTCGACTTTCAAACCATATCACAGCGCATAATTACATCATAGCTGAATGTATGAATACAAATATACCAGGGATTCCCAGCACTCGAGAATACTTGGATATCTCTCTATTTCATTTCATGTTGCCGAATGGTGGAACAAAGGAAGTGAATTCATTACTCTTACAGCAACCTATGAAATTATCATCGTATTATTGTCATTATAATTAACTTTCTGGGCTTATATAGGTATTACATTATGCCTACAAATCAAGGTATGGATGTATAAAAAAGTCAAATAGACATTCAACTGGATACAATAATCTATTGCATAGGAATACAATTGTGATATATGCCTAGGCTTATGCATTGGACATTTACGCAAATTGACTTAGTGTGTGGTAAAAATGTATTTCTAGTTCCGGCCCCCACTCACAGCTCTTTTCGGGTCCCCTTTAACATTTTTTCATGATTGAAAAAAAATCATCTCTGTTCATTTTAGAACGCTATTCATTACGGATATGATGACATTGAAGGGAGCAAGCACTTTGATGTGGTAGTGTATGTTTGAAACATTTGAGATTTAAACGGCGTGATGTGTGTATCACAATCGTAACTCATGTTAGTTAGCATGAATCACGATAGCATTCGACATGACTACAGGATGCAGAGTTAGCTTCATGCAAAAACGTGGTCTGCTTCACACAGTAGACGTTTCTGTGAAAGTGGACATTGGTCCTCATATTAAGTGACAGGGAGGTTGCAGATGCGGAGAGAATATACTGTAGGCAGTAGAAATAGAGACAGCAGCTGAAAATATGAACTTGACTTCATGACAAATCCTCCCTAGATATTCACCGTTTTGGGCATTTAATGTTGGATTAAGGAGCAGATGGGTCTACACAACCATTAACATTTGCCAAGATAAGTGTGACAATGAGCTAGTACTTAATTTGATGGGATTAATTAACATTCATGAAAAATGTGAGGTAGTTCTGAAACGAGTACCACCTATATCCTGTATGACTATTTCAATCTTCACTATCTGCAAATCATATATTTCCATTGATGTCTAACGCAGACATAGTTCAGTAGTAGACTGTGTACCTGCGTTATGTGTAGTTGCACAGACAGCAATGCATCATCAATCATTGAGTTATATTATCTATCTGTATATTTTACCTTAAATAATTGCATCATTTTGCTTTCTTAAATTAACATAAGTACGGTATTGATTCAGTAGGCCTATATCTAGGTTATAACTGTTGTTTTGTAATCTCAACCAAGAATCAAATTATAAGTCCTGAAAACAAACGAAAATACTCGTGGAGAGATAGCATGGGAAAAGGGTATATTAATCGAGGTAGAAAGTAGCGTAAGAGAAGCTTTTATGTGATTGTATAACTTGATGAACATTTGAAATTCCGTTACCGGTAACGGAATTTCAGAAAAATGTTACCTCATTTAACAATGAAAAATATATAAATTTCTATAGTTGAATATACGACGTGTCAACATGCATCAATATGCTTTCCTTTTGATGAAATTAAGTTCCTCACAGAAGAATGATTTTGAGTGACAACAATAACATGGCGGCAAATTTGGGGACGGAATTTCAACTGCTTACATTTAATTCACCTAGAAAAATGGGGTTAAAAGATTTTATGACTATATCACCTATCATATAATTACTAAGCATCACCAATTGATTATATATCCACTGAGAAACAGATTCCCACACATCAATATTGTTGAAAATCAACAGCTTGAATGTTAAGCGTGATAAGTGACAAACGCGACGCCAAAACTTATTTTTTCGCCGAACTTCAAACTTCGACTGCTATTGAACCACTGAAGATAGGACAAAAGTGAGACATGTTCTGGGAACTAGATAATCAGAGCTTTTCAGAAGTATGAAGGAGAAAAACAGCTTAATTTCATTTTTCACTCGACATGTCAACTACCGTGTGTTAATATCGTCTTCCATTTGCTGAAAAGCTAATTAGGTCTACAACATGCAAAGTTCGATAGCTTTTCTTTAAGATTAGAATGTTCAATCCAAACGCATTTTATTTTGTCGATAGATTCAAAATGCTTCTACCGTTCCACAACCTTGATTCCTTCTCGTGCTTGGAAAACAAAATTATTGAGCACCAACTTATGAAGAAGTCAATAAATGGCATCAGCTAGCAGCATATAAGCTGATTGAAACATAGAAATGAATGCAATGATTTTAGGTACTTTAACAATAAAGCTGATTAAAAATCTGAAGCTTTCCTGTTGAAAGATTGTGCGCCCACGAATTGGTTGTTTTGATTTAATTTCTGTAATAAGCCTAATGTCTATCTAGAGGCTTCATTAAAAGTGAATTGCATTTTTGGTATATTTTGTTCGATACGCATGAAAAGTTCAACATCAGAGCAACGAAGAAATAATTTTTTGCAACAATAATTTGCAACAAAATGCCCGTAGATAATTACACAATGGACATTGTGTAATTAACTGCCACAATGTCAAGCAAGCACTTAAGCAATGTATGTGTAATCTTTGTGCACAATTTTTCAATGTAAACCGAAATGAATTAGGATTTGCAGATTTTGATGTACTGCTAACAAAACGACTGCGACGACGCGAACCCTCTTATTCTGGACATCATATGCTCAAAATTTTTAATGCTGCCCTGAATCAATTGGGCACTAGTTAAAATCCCTTTTTACTGCACAATTTCCTTTTCCTTACGGGTACCAACTGATTATTTACAATTTCATTGTATGCTTAGCTTACGATAAGTTTTCCTGATTACAATTCATATTTTCACATAGGACTATATGCATATATGCATTTAAGAACATAATTTCATAATATTAATTATACAATCAACATTGGTTTGTTGTGCTCATGAACTATGTAAAAGAAGAATTGTCACATGAAATATTTTGTCTTTTCAATTGCAAATGCATACTGCAATAGGCAGGCCTAACTATCTATGAAGTACGGTACTTCTTTGAGGTATAGAAAAAATGCTAAGACTCGTGTTGGACGTGTCAAGTCACGTTATATTTATGTAACATAAAAATCTCACTCATTGCACTCATCAAATGTTGGCAACCCTGCTCAAGCGAATATAGGTCGACCACGTTCACCGCTCAAATTCGTGCTGACTTCCGGACTTTATGCCCTAATTGTGTTTGATGGCTCGATCACTGGCCATATTATGTCTACGAACAAGGAAGGCTTTCTCAGTGCAACTGTTCGTGATTTTCTAATAGCTTTGATGAGGAGGGAACCTGAAAAGTTAACGGCTGCTTAGCTTGAATGACTCAGGGTTGGATTAAATCGTTTCGGCAATGGATGGTGATCCAAATTTTTTACTCCTGAATTATTTTGTATGAGAGCACTTAAAATTCGCGTATAGAATCTAGACAAGACAAATATTTCGAATGAAGTGCTTTACGACTGCGTATTTCCAATTGGAATTAATCAAGAATAATGTAAAGACCATTCTGTCTTAGACACAAACATTAATCGGGAAGCTATTCCAAGAATTAAATCGAATGACATGCCAAATGCACCAAGTTTGAAGGTCTTTGACTCTGCCCTGTAAATTTTCAGACAAGGGAACCTCCATCTTTTGATCTGACTTTTCCTCCAACTGATATATTGAATTCTGATCACTCAAGAATAGAAAGGTTGGACAGCCAGATATCAACTTGAGCATGATTCTGTAGCTCAACTGCGGATAAAAGTTAAAATATGATAAGTGACTAATCCATTGTTTACAAGATTTTCATCACTACAATCGATAGTAAATTTGCACTGTGAAACATGCATTTTTATGTTAATCTACAGCATAAACAGGAATATGCAAAATATTGCAGTTATAGGCAGCAGAACTTGAGATAATTTACAATAATTAGAAGTTTTATGATCAATCCAGGGATGTCATGGGACTTCTTAAGCAGCTGCAAGATTTTCTAAAATTAACAACAATATGTTAGAATTAAAACAAGGAATTATCATAGCAATGGCTAGCTGAAGAAGTTACGATTATTAACGACACGGAAGTCAAGAATGATGCATTCATGCGTGGCATGATAACCCATGTGAACCACTCTATGATCTAATGAAATGTAAATGTTCCATCTCCATCATCTTCCACATGTATGCCAATGATGCAGAAATTTAATTGAGACGATATCTGTGATTGTGGGTCACGAATGCACAAATTGAGGGATACCGGATTAGAGAATGCCTATTAAGAGTACATCGTAATTTGCGTACTGCAAAGTGCTTTCGAAGCGAGTCACAGCAAGCAATATGAGCAATTATTGTAAAAGTGTCTTGTGACATTCGTTCAAAGTAAACATACCATACTTCAGCGCGGTCAAAGTGACAGTCAAGCAGATAGACTGGGATCTGCTGATTTGATTCACAATTTGTCTGCTCATCAAATCACTTTCCATCAAATGCACTGATCATGTTCAAATCATGGCTCAAGAAAAACTGCTGGTTTGAAGATTCAATTAGTCTGTCGTCCCCCGCATATTGAAGGTTATTTATTGCTAAATGCGTGTTTTTCCACGAATTGCAGATGTCTGATCCTTTGTGCTTGACGGCTCTCCACAAGGCAAGGGACCTCTTAAATCTGCTTTGCCAATCGTCGACATTTCTAAAAATGAAATATTTGTTTTTACTCTGTAAAACATATTCATGAGCTTTATTCATGTTTTCGGATTTTCGTTATAGAAAATTGTTGTTAGATAGCTTGCTACTTATCAGACTTTCGATCTATATTCTGCCCGACATTCAAATCAAATAACGCTGACTTTAGTCCTCAGCTAACCGCGAAGATGCAACGTTAATTGCTTATGGCGTCGAATGATCCATAAACGATGGATTCAAGTCAACAATGCAGTGACCGACATTGAAAGATCTTGGCTACAAAATGCAATCTTTATTAGGTGCCTGACTTATCTGCAATGCTGTGTAATGAGACTAGACAACAGAATGAAATTTCTGTACTTCAGAAGATGGAGAATACATTATTTCAGTGATTCATGATTTTTTGAGGTGAACTTCGTGCATGATTCTTTCGGTAGATTGGGCATAATCCGTTCTTTAGACGAAATGAATGCCGGACAGACAACACATGTGGCGTATGGCATGTCTATTTTTATTTGGTCTTTAGGACTGACTATGTATCTCTTATGTCAAATTAAGCGATGTGGCGATTAGTGATCTTAGGTAATAGGACGATTTTTTTAATTAATCGAATTTTTTGATAAACTGACTTTGGTGAGGGAGAACTATAATTCCTACCTATAGGGTGGCAAGTGGTGGAGAGCGAAGGGCAATCTAAGGGATCGTTAGCTGCGAAGGAACGCCTTGCATGAACAAACAGTCCCGAGCCAATAGCGGCGGTATCCTTGGAAAGTCCTAGATGTCTTATTAAGGCCTGTACTATCTCAGAATTTTTCCTCCTGTCTGCTGCCTTGCAAAGGCAGGGCAAATGCTAGGTCCACAACTTTGGTTTTTTAATGTCAGCAAGGACATTCGATTGTAAAATTTGTCTGCTCCATCTATTCCAATATGCAATGACTCATACAAATGGCCCCGAGTATCCGACAGTCTTTTGTTAGACTAGGGTGCGAAGAATGTCCGGGGATAATGAAAAAGATTTAAACCTGATAAGAATTTGTACTGCAAACGTAGGCTCGCTCTGCGGCAGAAGTAGATAATTGGTAGAAATGCTTGCTAGAAGCAATGCTGACGCATGCTGCATTTAAGAGACCCATTACAAAGGAAAGGGAAGCAAAAGATCCTCTAGAGCCCATGTGCATGAGGTGTATACAAGATCGATCCCCATCTATGGCGCGGAAACGAGGCCACTCAACCTGAAGCTGGTCGAGCTTCTGAGAACTGCTGACAGAAGAATGATGAGGTACATGTCAAAGATCAGGTTGAAAGAAGAAGTTTCAAGCAAAGAAGTAGCGCACGTTGTGGCTTGCCCAAAAACTTCCAGTTCGTCTGCGGCAAAGACGTCTGCGCTAGTTTGGCCGTGTGAAAAAAGGGCCACGGATGACATCATCAGTGAAGTTTACCACATGCCGGTCGATGGTCGCCGACCACGTGGAAGACCTAAGAAGACTTGGCAAGCCTGTATCCAAGAAGACCTGTTCTCTCTAGAGTTGTCGGAAGGCGTTGCTCTAGATTGTACAAAAAAGAATACGGGTCAACCACACTTCGCCCTGGCACCGTGAAGAAGAGATGTAAAACGATGAAGTAAGTGAAAGCACTGATGTAGCTAGAGGAGACTCAATGATAGCAAAGAACACGACATAATCAGTAGAACCAGGGGTGTGGAAGCGATCGTCTTCGTTGGAAGCGGAAGCCGAAGCGAATGCCCGACGATCGCTGCCGCTTCCGAAAGTATCATGATTCATGATGCTGATGACTGACACAATTCGCGTGTCAGGGCGAGGCGAGGCACTTCTGACTTTTGACCCTAAATCTTGATATGAGTTAAGTAATAGTTGTTAGTTATATTTAGTGTTTACCCAATCACATCAAATTTCAAATTGGTACCTGTATTACTAAATATAATTACTTCTAATTTTCTCATTATGATGAAAGCGAAGGTGTTTTATCTTAGAATAATGGTATTCGAAATCAGAAAACCTCAGCATCATCTTATCAATGACAACTTTGCACAATGCGGATTGGTTTGTCTTGAGGTAATTTCATTGTAGCATTCTCAAAGACTCTCTTGGTCGTTCAATAATTTTTTGCTACACATGTGTTGGGAAAACATGACGTTTTTATTTCACAATTTCCCAAAGGTCAACATTTTCATCAAATTTTGAAATATTTGACTTTTTGTGAAGTCAAATAAACGCATTAAAAAATGTCAGAACCTAAAACTCATTAAAAGTGGAAAATGAAGAAAGGTAGATGTACAAGCTAGCAATCAATCGACATGGGTAGGCAAAAATCTCTTTTGTTTCTCGTGTTTCCAAACATGCTTGCATTTCATTTCGTAATAGACTCGTCATATGGCAAATTAGGCAGCCACCAACGACACTAAATTAAAGTTGCGTGTCGCATATACTAAAAAATGCCATGTCTAAATGATTGCTTATCTTCTCGTTATCAATTTTAATAGTTATAGCATAAGACATGTAGCAAGTGCACAAATTTTTGAGTAATCAGAAAATCGGACCAATAATTGCACAATTTAGCACTGTAGGCTTACTTATACGCCTACATCCACACCAATTTTAGGAAAGATAATAGTCCGAAATCATGCTTACCAAAATTCTACTAACACTGCCACGTTTAAAAAAGTGCATCAGAGTTTTCGTTGATATTTGGAATAAAAGTCAAATGGCCAAGCTGAGTGATGAATTCGAAAATCTCACAGTAAATCATTACAAGAAGTCCACCCAAACCACTGGGCCTTATGCACAAATTACTGCTTCCAAATATTGGTGTCGCTGGTGTATGGATTCGTCTGGAGCTTCTTCAGCGGTAAAGAATTCGTACTCAGCTCCGGTTCTCTGCTCGGATACCAGAAACGCGAAAAAATCAATAAATACCGTTCGAAAAGTAGTCAATAAAAATAGAACATGTTTTGAAACTAAAAAAGAAAATAAATGCTGTTCTAATAAAGTGACTAATCAAGTAGACTTTGCTAGCCTGTACCATATGCACATAAAAATTAGACATAACTATTTAAAACCTGGATGCATGTGTTTAACCGATTAAGCGCGGTATGCACTTATGTATTTCTTCACAAAGTGTGCTGCATTACTAGTCGAAGAAATATAATAAAATATTTCAAGAGCGTGTCATTGGTCGATAGCTTATTAAGAAAAATTGATGCTGAAAAGCCTATTGTTTTTGGAAGAAATCACATCTACAAAAGTTTTTTTGAATATTTAATTAGTCCTATACATTCAATCATTAATTTAGCCGATTAACTATGTTGTTAGACAAACACTGATAAGCAGGCGTTTATTCTCAGGCCTTCAAGTAGGCCTACACATATTATCAGGCCCGCGAGCTATTTATGAGATCTGAATGATTTTACAACATAGAAGGGTTGATTTTTTGTACTTTCTAAAAAGAAAACTGTCATAATTTAATCTGATCATAATGTCTCCAATACAAAGGTAGCATTAGGCTACTGCGTTGCACTGCCTTTGCTGTCCTGTGAATCAAGAAAGCTCGAGACATTGATTCTGAAGATTATATATGATTTTTCTGAAGGTATCAAGCATAACGTTTATGACTGATGGTTACCATGCTCCCATTGTTTCTACGCAAATTGTTGTAGAAAGGATGATAGGTTTGAATACTTACTGGCTTTTACGGTCTTCGTCCAGCGTGGCAGTTTTCCGGTTTCTCTTGTCGATATTTCTTGGTAACTTGGTGTCATCGTGCCATTGTATGAACACGTGCATTTTGATATCTTTATTTTTTATCATGGCATGAATACACTGCATTTCAAAATGTCGCGCTCCGAAATGCAAATTAGTTGCGTCAACCCAGCATGTTTGGAAATTGAAGTGTTTAAAATCGGCTGAATGCAATTCTCAAGAAATTTACGAATCATTATGAAAATGAAGTATTTTTTGATAGCTGGAGAGTTTGATGAGAAAGTGTACTTTCCTATCGATGTGAAATCATTTAGATCTCATAAGTAGTTCTCTGGCTGCAGGCCATTGAAGAAAACCATATGTTTTTATAAGCAGAAGAGCTACCGCTCATAGAATTCAAAATATATGCAAACTGAATGTGGTAGAGTCAAATACTGTTCATTATCCAACACATCAAAGTTTGGTGGCAAAATTCAAAATTATGTCAAATTTTGTGATTAAGTCTAAAGAAGTATCTGGATAATTGTTTTGAGCAGTGTAATTGGAATAACATGTCCCACTAATTTAAAAAATAGTGCCGAAATTTGATGAAATGGCTCGGGAATCGCTCGGAAATTTGATCCTCCAAAACTGGCCGACACCTTGTTAACAGGAAAAATTGTATGTTTTTAGGCACATTGTATTATGCTGGCAAAAGCAAACTTCTAATTCGTGCTTTTCCGAGACGAATTCACCAGAATGAGTTTTTACACAAGCATCAAATGCATAATGTTCGCATTAGTTTTATCATCACTAACAGACAATTCGAAAAGTTCGATACTTCCCGCAATCGGCGAACAATGAGTGAAATTAATAAATATCAACTTACAATTCGGCTAAGTGTATGCGGCCGAGTTCCAGCTCTGATTTGTCAAGGGCTACGGGCAACAGAACAGGTCACAGAATTAGATTCATCTGCGCGTGTCTTCGGTTTTCTAGAAAGGAAGGGTTATATGTAACCCAAATATCGAAATGACACATCACAGAATTAGACAACTTGCTCCTTCTCGAATGGATAATTCGTGCATCGCTTGCTAATAATAATGGAAATGGCAAACAATAAGCTGTCAGCAGAGGAACCAGAGCCAGTGAGAGAGGTGTGCATGCTGTGAAATCACTTCGCACACACCAAAACACACATCGCTTTCTTGGCTAACATTTGATTCAGTGTATGCACTATACAGTGAGGAATGCCGAGGAGAGGATGTGAAAACATCAAGTGAACTAATTTTCGTACGCCTATTACTATTTAAATAATGATCGGAAGGGCCAACATTATGGAGAAAACTAGTGCGCTATGATCTGAATTCTTCGAATCTGAAGGAATTGTGGCAATCGAAGCACTTTGCTTGAACTCACATTAATCCGCAAGCGACGCACGACTTTTTTTCCTATCTCTGTAAGGAATTAGGAATTCCTTTTTGCCCACTTAATAGGTTCCTCGATGTGCCGTTGATTTCGAATTAATCACACTTCCAGCAAACCGAATCAGTAAACAAAATATTTAATTCTGTGGGACAGGTAGTTTGTTGCCCGTAACCCTTGACAAAGCGTGAAAGCGCGACACGTCGGGCGTGTTGTGACTGTTTTTCTAAAATAAATTTTACAAAGCCAATATATCTTGAAGAAGACGCACGGGTTCTCGATATTTCGACATTTATGATAGTGTCAACATCTTAACCTATTTTTCCCTTTTCAGCATTCAAATAATTTGATAGGGATCTTAGGCGTCATAACAGTAAAAGAATGTTAGTCAGCGTGTAAATTATGACATGTAAATGCAGTCTGCAACCTGGATGGCTACATTCGACTGAAGTCACAACTCGAAATTTTTTTTGTGCGGCTTGATTTTTTGTGAGATGGACAAGTGATGTATTTCACGCAATGGATTTCTGCTTCAATGAGTGAACCATGAGCATTTAACTAAAATATTTATTGACAATATAGAGTAAGGAGAAAATGCTCATGTACTGGTATATGATAATGACGTTTATCTCTTATACACCCCAGTAATAGGAATCGTAATGGAAAACCAAATGTGATAACAATCAAGGTCAGACAAAAATTCAGTTTCAAGTAACAAAAAAAACAAAAAAAGTAAAAAATGAACACTCGCACTTATCATGTAGAAAGACAAAATATCATCAAAAGCCGCAATTTGAAAATGTTGACATGGGGATTACAAAGGAGGATTGCTGAATCACATTCGATACTGTAGGTAGCCGGAAGTTTCTTGAATATGGCAGTCGCGGAAGAAGCATGTGATGGAGAGGAAGATTTGGTTGCTCAATAATTTACTTGAACAGTCTTTGTCCAGACATAGTTCTCCGATAATCTAACGGAATCATTAATGAACAATCACATGAGGAACCACACATTATTTCATGACGACGCGATTTTACTCTATCTAACAACTTTGATTGATGACTATGAAGGCTAACAAAAAGAAATATGAAAATATGAAAATTTAGTAATTTTCTAGCAATCCTGCGCATTTATCACGTGGATTCGCATTTCTATGAGTGACTTGTTTCTCTTTATTTTCTCCTTCCTACGATGTTTTGTCGTCATTGTTTGCTGATATATCCTTGCTAACAGCACCAGAAGCGTAGTCAGCGTTGTGATTTCTAGTATGATATGTAGATGCAGTTCGATTCTGCATTCCCAGTGCTGAGGGAAACCTGGATGGCTACATTCGACTGAATTCACAACTCGAAAATATAAAGCAATTGGAGACTACTTGATTTTTCTGGGACTTGATTAGTTCCTTCTTCTGGAGCAGTTGATAATCTATTCTCAATCTTGCGTTTGTAACTGTCTTATTGACGTGTTGCTGTTGATAAAAGATAACAGATTCTTCAGCACGTAACTGCTATTAGCGAATCCCAATTCATTAAGCATGAGGCAAAAGTGTGACAACTATGTGCTAACATATTTCCATCAATGTCATGAAAAACAAACGGCCCGTTGGGTGCAAGAGCGAATAGGGCGGCTGGACATGACTGGGGAAGGCGGGCTAGGCGAGGATGGGGCAGAGAGAAGGACGAGGAAGATTCGAAGAGAGAGGAGGAGGAAATGAAGATTGCAGTGGGAGCAGGGCAGACGCTAGTAAGTGAGAGAGAACAGCAAGCAGGGGACAGGGCTGGAAGCAAGGAGGGGGAGGGGGCGACACGAGGCTTCAAAGAGGAGAGTTGGGCAGTCGATGGGGCAAGGACAGAAGCAGCAGGCGACGTATGGGAGCCACAAGAGGATGAGGCCGACTGGCAGCGACGTAAGAGAAAGAGCCGGGATGGCAGGGGAGATGAGAGATGACAACGTGGAGAGATGGAGGAAGAGTGGTCTGCAACACAAACAGCGTGAGGGGGTTGGAGAAAGATAAAATATTGTAGGAAAGCAGGAGGGACAGCTGAGGAGGACGTCGAAGGCACGGGTAGTAAGAGACGAACGATGAAGATGAAGCCAAAGTTGACCTGCAGAGCACTGAACACAACGGCCAGCATAACCAACACTTCAGCACACTAGACTAAAGAATTCACAGCAATCCGCAAGCGACGCACGACTATTTTTCCGATCTCTGTAAGGTATTAACAATTTCTTTTTGTCCACTTAGTAAGTTCCTGCATGTGCCATTGTCTTGAATCAGTTTGCAGTGTATGCCTATGCGAGTTAGGTGTTGTATTATTATTATGCTCGATGAAGACACGTGATTCTGGCTGAAGACTGACTTTTACGAGCTTATGCGAGTTAAATGATGTAATTATGGGGTTAGATGCTGTATTTGACCTGGAGATGACACATAATTTTGGGATTGACTTCCTTCTATCAGTATACACGAGTAATATTTACACGAGATTTTTTTATAATCTTGAAGGCACTGAATCTGGGTACGAACTTCTGTGAGTCTGTACCAGCTGTATCTTGTATTGCTACTATTAAGCCTGGTGAAGACACGGGATTTGAATTTTTATATGCTGTATTATAGTGGGGAAACGGAGTTATGAGATGGACTTCTACGAAGCCTATACGAGTAAGACGTTAAGTCATTATTGCTAAGGGACATGATATCGGGATTGACTTCTGTGTCTGAAGTAAGTGAAATGCTTGGTTAAACGCGGCACTCGATTTTGGCACTGAATACCAAAATTGTCGACTTAGGCCCGACTTTTATCGAATTAGAATTAGTTTCGAGTGGCATTCCTCAAGGTTCCATTCTCGGCCACATTCTATTCATTTCCATAGCAGTACTGATTTCACCTACCAATAATTACATCAAATATGCTGGCGACATTATGATCATTCAAGCAATCACGCACGATGCCGCTTCCTCAGTCGCCAAAAACGCCGAATCTTTGATCTTTAAAGCTAATGAACAAAGGCAAAAGCTATGTTATTCCCTAAGCATCGGCAGTCTGCTTCATCACTGAAGACAGTGGCAGTAAAAGACATCAGGCGCGTTGAGGAAATGCACATTTTTTAGGTAACTTTTACCAGCAACCTAAAATGGGATCATCATATTGATGAAATATTTAAAAAATGCGCCATTAGAGTACTACGAACTGTTGCACCCAGAGACGCTTTGCTTCAGGCCTATTGAGGTATAGTATGGTCCCTCTTCGACTATTCAGCATCCGTATTTGTCTCATTACCTCTACACTAACAGCTGCAACTCAATCAGCTGAATAAAATATCTCATCGCATTATTCACTCGAGCAATTGTGGCTGTGATGAAAACCATTGAAAACATCAATGACCGACGCATACGACTCGCATGCAAGCTTGCTCTTCCGTTCTGCTGAAGATAATATCGAGCATTTAATCGACGAACTTGTTCCTCGAAGATTGCACAGGTCTCAGAATTATTATGTCGAATTCACTACCACGCTTCGTAGACAGAGACAATTTCTAGTTTCTCTTACCAGATATCTGAATAACCTTGTTCATCTTCATCGTGATTCTTTTTAAATTTATCTGTGTCTTCATCGATTGATGGTGTCTACTGCACAACCTACACACATGATTCACGGTGTGATGCTACGACGTATTTCGATTTTCATTCCAAGAATATTTTAGATAATAACAATAATAATAAGCACTATATTGAAGAAACGAAAATCAGAAATTACACAAGTACTTTTCAAGATGATAAAATGTCACAGCGTCGCATTATATAAATTGCAGGCATAAGGAAGAAACGATTTAGCATGTTTAACGGTTGAGCAATAAGGAAGACGATAACGCCCTGTAAAAGGTGCTTTGCTTGATAAAGGATGATGCAGTAGATGATCCGAGAATTCACACTTTCTTAAATGTCTCAGCGTCAAAGTTTCACGACGAGAAATCAAGCAAGGCATAATTGAACATTCACAGTTGTCTTCACAGATGATATGATGCGCGCGCTTCAATGCCGATGAAGTTTGAGCGAAATCGGATTGGAAATATTACCTAATAGCGGTGTGCCATAAAGTAAGAGGGAAAAGATCATGCCATTGAACACGGTGAGAAGCTTCTCTTTTGTTACAAATGGTCTGATGACTCTCAAAACATGCAAGTGGAGCGAACGGAATTACTGAAATGGTTTTACCATGACATGCGATTATTCCACGAGATACTCAAGATATGAAATGATTCAGAAAGAACAACATCGTCATATAGTGGAATTGATGCAGTCTTTGACTTCTTGATTATGATCTGCTTACATTTCCCTAGATATAGAGTCATCTTAGGGCCCATAGGTTTCCACTCATTGCTGAATTCGGAGTACGCAATTTCGTGACCGATCCATGGTAAATGCCTCAAGTAGAGTGACATCACCGGCATATTTCACTATTCTAGCGTAGTCGACTTGAAGCTTCAATGTGGCCATATACGTGCAAAAAAGGTAAGGACCAAGTACAATCCCTTGCGGGACACCCGAGTCTACTTTCACCAGAGAACCAATAATAGCATTAACATGTACTCTTTGAACACGGGATTTGAGGTATGAGGTTAACCAAACAATGAAGCCGTTGCTGAAACCAGCAGACGCAAGGGCGTTGAGCAGACTATTATGGTGAACTTTATCGAATACTTTCTCAAAGTCTAAACACGTAATCCGTATACCAAAGACATTCTGACTCTCTGTGAACTTCATGATGCTTTGATGAGTAACGATAAGGGCATTTGTTGTCGAGCCATGAGGTCGAAAAGCATGCTGTTCGTCGTCGAAACAACGAATGAATTCATCTTCATCTCAGTGAGAATCAAGCGTTCGAAAATTTTAGAGATGATTGGAGTCAGAAAGATAGGCCGAAAGTTTTTCACCATGGGGTTAGTCTTCTTTTCAATAGGACGGATGAAGTCACACTTCCATAAGTCAGGGAAAGTCATGCTGTTCACTGATGTCTGAAAAATGACAAAGTGGAACACAGATGAAATTAGAAGAATAACGCAATAGCCTCGCTGGAATCTCATCAGGGCCAACATCACTGGAATCTCATCAGGGCCAACAGATTGTTTCATTGGGAGTTTCTTTAACATGGTGGAGACGTCATACCAATCAATCTGCAAGCTCCATTTTGGACTATCAAAGCATGTGCCCGTGATATTACAATCAAAGCAGTATCAGAATCAAAATTGGTTTCAAAAATAGCAGAGGTCATCGATGAATTGCTGAGTGAACATCGTATGTGAGACACCTTTAATGTATTTGCTTTGAATTTCTCGCACGGTCGCCCATGCATTCCTTTGAGTATTTTCAAGTCTGTCTGCCCATGCTTGTTTGGCTTTCATGATCTCTTGCTTCTGAGACTCAATGATTTATACTTCTCCCAGTCTCTTGTTCTATATGTTCTCCATCATCGATCAGTAATTTCAACATTGGGGTAATCCACGGTTTGTCTGCAGATCGCATTATTAGTGCTCACCGAGGAATGTAAGACATTGCTGAATAGAATATACTGCAAAAAGGGTGGCATATATCGTTTGCAGAGACAGCGTTGAAGACAACTAAACTCCGCTGAACTAATATTTAGCAAAAAAATCAGAAATATTCTGATACCGGAAGTCATAAACAACTTTTCTCTGAACGCAGTCCATCACAGGAGCAGATGAAGATGAAAGGGAAACACTGTTGTGATCTGATGCATGGACTTCTAAATAGTAGCTACTGGACATGAAACTTGTCGAGTGAAATCGTTGTGTCTTGCAATTGGAGGCCAGTGAACGCGCAAATGAAAACATTGTACTTAGTCTAATGAACAATGCAAGCAGGCGTGAGCTTTGCAGCCGTCGACGTTTTATTGATCTACGACCAACCTTGATTGTGAAGTCAATTTATGATGCAGCACGTGGGAAGCACGTTGTTCTCCTTCTGATCGTTATGCCGAATAAGTGCGCCGCTGTCGGATGTACATCTGGATACTCAAACCACACAACTGCACCACATGTAACGTTTCATCGATTCCCTCTCAAAAATCAGGATTTACTTCGAGTTTGGATTAATCGAATACCTCGAAAAGACTTCACACCAACTCAAAACAGTCGCTTGTGCTCCCTACATTACGTAGAAACCGATTTCTCAACCAGCAGCGTTGACATTAATGTAACGCGGAAGCGTAAACGTGGTGATCAGCCACTACAACGAAGAGTTTTAAAATCCGACGCCATTCCATCTCTTTTTCCTAACCTTCCTGTGCGTTTTTCATCGACTCCAGTGTCTCGCCGAAGTGAAAAGGCAACGTCGAGTTCTCGTATCCAAACCCAAAATGAAAACTTTGCAGATCTTGCTGAGCAAATGCTCTCCGAAGATACAGTATCTTCGATCGAAGAATTGCACAGCGGCTTAACTTCAGAAGTAGCGAAGCCGACAGGATTTCATTTGTTTTTTAATAATGGAGTATTGATCATTGGGCTAATTGACTCTTCGCATGTCCCGTTGTTTAAAGTCTCAATCGTCGTCGATCGTGAAATGTATGCTAGTGCCTACTTGAAAAATGTTCTTCTTGTGTCTTCGCAGTATAATCATATAATTCCTGAAAAAGTAACAGCTGTTTCTCAAATAAGCAATCTGATGTTATTTTTAAAATCTATTAGTGAAGACTACGTCCCTAATCTAACGTCCCATTCAAGCGTGCATAGATTATCTCGAGGATGCATTAGAAATGTACGATGATGTTCAGGAATCATCTCGATTGAGATTTCTGATTGAACAATTGAAATTGTCGACAACTTCCAAACATGGGCGACGGTATACTCCCGAAATTATCGTTTTTTCTTACGTGTTGTATTCTGTAAGCTCATCTGCCTATGTTCAATTATGTAACAGTAATGTTTTATACTTGCCATCGGTGAGAACATTGCAAAAGATCACGAAAATGACGAGTTCTAATGATAAACTCGATGATAATGAGTATTTGAAACTTCGAATATCGAAATTAAATGATTTCGATAAATCTGTAATTTTGGTGATTGATGAGATTTACGTTGCAAGACGGCCAGAGTTTACTGGTGGTCGTATTAGTGGTTTGACTGGTGATTGTGATATAGCGAGGACAGCTCTGTGTTTTATGATAAAATCGTTGAGCTCGAAATATCGAGATATTGTTGGTATCTTCCCGATAAAATCCTTGACTGCTGATAAACTTTTTGAATGCTACAAACATATAATGAGCATTCTACATAACATAGGATTTCTTGTAAGAGCCATTTTAGTGGACAACAGCCATCCCAATCGTAAATTTTTTATTTCCCATCTCTGTGGTGGAACTCTTAAACCATCTGTTGTGAATTTCTGGACTAATGAAGAAATGTTTCTGATTTTCGATCCGACACATAATGTCAAGAATATTTATAATAACTTTCAAAAACGTCGAATTTTCCAATGTCCCTCCATGCCACGATATTTCGATGGTGCAACTGCCAAGTTTTCTGATCTTGAGTTTGTTTTTGAAATTGAAAGTGATAAACCCTTACGACTGGGTCATAAATTGACTAAAGCCGTTTTAATGCCCAAAAGTATCGAAAAAACATCGGTAAAATTGTCATCTGCCGTTTTACATGAGTCGACGATTAATGCTTTGTATCACTATGGTCGCCATGAGACCGTTCTGTTTTGGGATTGTTTTCGAAAGTATGGAAAGTGTTAAATGTTAAAACCACTTCTATAGGCCATCATAAGCGTGACATAGCTCGCGATAGTGTGTCTTCTATTAACGACTGGAAACTCTGTTTTCTAGAAGAGTTTGCTGACTTCCTTGAACGGTGGGAACAAAGTAATGGACAAGGGATGACATCGGAAACTTTTCTTGCGAATATTCTGACATGTCGCGCATTACCGGAATTTGCTCGCTTTCTGATGCAGTCATGTGGTTTCAAATACGTTTTGTTGGGCAATATACAATCCGACTGCTTGGAAGGAAGATTTGGATGGATTCGCCAACTTATTTCTGTACGTCAACTTTTAGAAAACTGTAATAAGATCAAAACCATATCGCTGATGAAGTTCTCTCATATTGATGTGAAGACGTCCTGCATAACTTCACAAAATTCAAAAGATTCAGCCTGTGCTATTGAAATTTATACCTGTCTATCAACGTTTCGTGATCCTGATGATAGTGATTTGGCAGTGATTTATTATGTGGCTGGAGCTTGCGCCCGATCTGTCTCTCGTATCCATAGATGTATATATTGCAAGGATAGTTTAGTTGAAGAAAAGACCCCCTTTGAATTTGAAATGGAAGAATCACCAGAGGCTTCGAAATTTCTGAGAGAAATTGACCGAGGTGAATTGTTAGAGCCACGTGATCACACTTTTCAGTTGTGTATTTTTGCATGGAAAGTTTTTTCAGACATCACATCATCGCCTTCTCTATTAAGTCAGCTTTTATCGGCTCCTAATCAAACTTTGGTTTTTACCAGCGTCGTCAAAAACGTAATCAATGATAATTTTGACATTTTTATAGGTAATACTCATTGTGCAAGTGGTCATGACCTCATTTTTTCTCTCAGTAAGAGTTTTTTCAACTGTATGGCTAAAATGTTTGTTAGAAATTTATCTGATTCTTCCAGAGACAACAAATCTACAGAAAGGAAAAAGAAAAAATTGAATAGTAAATCCTGTCTTTGAGTAAATTTGCATATTTATTTGAACTCCTCTCATACAGTCATGTGTAATAAAATAGCTACTGAGAATATTGCTTTATTGAATTGTGTTCAAATAGTACGAATGAATATATGAATATGCTAGCTTATGTAATCGAAAAATTAATTGATTTGTTGATAGTGAATGCCCATAAACCATGAGACAACAAAAATAAAGCCAGAATTTCTGTCAGCCATTGGCCTCCAGATGTAAAGAGGAAAATTAGTTTCATGTCCAGGTGCCATATATATCTAGAAGTCCATGTCTGATGTACCCAAAAGGGGACCCATACAAGCATCATTAGGATAATGTGCCTCTATGTTTTCAGTAATAGATATATGATCAAGGATGGAGTGGCCACGTGTTGCAGATTTGGCTTTGGTTGAGCATGTGAAGGTCTCATTGAAGAAATCAATTGATAAGTCGTTAAAATCTCCACAAAACAATATGCCGGTATTATGATTCCTACTTTTAAAAAAAGAATCAGTGAATGAAGTCAAACAGCTCATAAAGTCTCTGTGAATCGACCTTGAGAGACCTGGAGGAATGTGCATGGACAGAATCTAATGATGATAATACGACTGCCAAGTAGTCAATCATTTCAAATCTCGATAAATTAAGCTGTATGGGATTATGCGAGCGATGGATCCAAATACATGCGCCACCTGCCTTCCTATTAATTCGATCTGCTCTGAATAAACCGTAAATCATTCATCACGAAAAGATATTCCGGATTGTCATCTGATAACCATGATCCAGTCACAGCAATTCAACCAGGATTCAAACTAAATACCAAAACACGAAGTTCGTCAAATTTTCCAAGCAGTGATCTAGCACTTTACTTCTTCTGCGTCTAGGCTCACGTACTGTGAAGAAGAGTTGACAGAAAATGGTGAGGAAGGATGGTCCAGCAATCCAAATAGTCTCAGTAAAAGGGATAGTGAAGGCGTTGTCAATGTCCAAAGTAGCTAAATCACAGGATACGATAATATGTCATTCCAGGAGTTCACAATTACTGTATTTAAGGAATAGATCTCTCTTCTACTATGCCTCAGGGTTCTTTATCTCTCATTTGTCATACTGTTTTATAAATTTCTGTGCGAATATGTCGACCTAGATTGCTCCTATCTGGCGTATCAGCATCAACACAATCACATTATGACACTTGAGATTTTGCATCGTTTAGTTTCGTTTAGTTGCGAAGTAAGACGAGGGCCTACCTCAAGATTCCAAATCAGAAAAACGCTCGCAAAACGTCGTGATAAAAAAAGTTATCTAATGCACTAGGGAATATAAGTAACTATATAAAAATTATTTATTAAATCTAGAAACACCCCTTCCATTCCTCTAATGCAGGAGTAATTTTGAAGTTTCAATTAATCTTTTGAAGTTTTTTTTGAAGTTTCTTAGTCTTGTGAGTTGCACTGATGGATTATCGCATCCCATGCTTCATCTTTTCGTTTTCGTCCCATAAGATTTGAAGAAAATGAAACTTTTGTTATATCAAACATTGTCAAGCCTCATTTACAGTAGATCGTGCATGTTTTCGGGTCAATGAGCGTGCAGCGATTATGCAATTCGACAGAAATACTTCCACCTGGACTGCCATAACATTTTGTAATCTAATATAGAAGACAATGACTTCTACTTTTCAAAGAAAATGTCTTTCGGGAGCAAAATGGATTCTACCATGCATGAACTGCCAAGCAGAAACTTTTGTGGTAGACAACTTGCAGTCTTTGAAAGTTACTAACTTTGTTTCGAGGGAATTGGATGGGCGTTTCTTTAATTCAAACTGTCCTATAAATAAATAAATCAGCTTGCACCCTAACCATGCATTCGACTGCCAAATCAATTCAATCTCTGCAAACACCAGCATGCTTCAAATGGAATCCGAAAATACTTCATGGAGAACATTTTCAAGCATATTTTCCGTTATTTATCCGATTTTCCTTATTCAGGGAGGGCTAGGTACAATTTTCATAATTATTGTGCTGTTCATCAAACGAAAAGAATTGGCATTTCCTTTAACAACGATTGTTTCTATTCAATACTTAATGTTTGCAGAGTTTGGATTCCTTCTGACTCTAAATACTAGTCAATATTTTGTCAACATTTTGCGTATTGATTTTCTTGGCGGATATACACCTATGAAATGCTTCCTTACCTCAATAACCAAATTTACATTCACTTATTTATCGGTTTACATTCAATGCGTTATTTCCCTAGAAAGATTGGTTGCTGTTGCTTTGCCACTCAAAGTAAAAGGAATATTAACCCCGAAGAAGATGTTTGGAGCACTCTTTGTCATTACTGTAGCGGTTGTCGGTGTATCGGTCTATTTGACTGTCACAACGAGGAAGACAGTTGAAGGTCGCTGTGTTTTCGTTATGGATAAAAATGGTGTTGCAACGATTGTCGATCTTGTTGCTTACAGCATATTCCCTATTCTTTTTCTATTATTCTGCACCGTTGGTATAATATATTTCGTTTTGAAGCGGAGAAATATCAAATCAAATCAGAAGCTTTCAAAATCAAAAATACGTTTGACTATTGCGCTTGTTTGCATGGATATTACACTGATGGCAGGAACACTTCCATTTACGGTTGTGCAACTGAGAGAAGCATTTTTCAATTTACAACCCTCAAGATGGGTCTTTCAACTGGCAGTTTTCTTTCTGGCATCTGGCCCATTTACAGACTGGATAGTCATTGTTGTGATGAGCTCCAAGATAAATGAAATGATTGCGAAATGTCTTCTCTTGCGAAGGTTTCGACAAA
The DNA here is from genome assembly GCA_907163375.1 of Prostheceraeus crozeri. Taxonomy (NCBI): domain Eukaryota; kingdom Metazoa; phylum Platyhelminthes; order Polycladida; family Euryleptidae; genus Prostheceraeus; species Prostheceraeus crozeri. The sequence continues at coordinate 41,562 of CAJQUW010003419.1, forward strand.
AATCAAGTCAACATGGAATTCCTCTTCAAAATGGTACTTCATAAACGGTTGTCTGTGCTCTGTCCTAATTTGTAACTGAACAAAATTTAAGTGTGAATGTATCATTAAAACTCACTGAGTGCAAATGAACTCTCTTAATTTTGTGTTGTATTTGAAACTAGAATTGGCAATGAAAAACAATATGTTGACAATTTTACATACACAGCACATAATGTCTAGTGATATTCCCCCTCCATCTAAATAGCAAGGCTGAAAAAGTATGTTAGAGAATCGCTAATACTAAATTCCCCCCTCTCGGAAGAGGGAGGCAATAATTTGTTCTACTAAGAGCTTAGTCACAGTTTAAATATTTGAATCGGTGTACATCTTAGTAGAGATGTAAGGGAAAACTTAATACAAGCCTCCTACATTGTTTATCACTGGATACGAAAATTTCATTCAATTTGAAACTAACAATTGACGAGATTCTCGTATGGTTACAGAAATTTGGTATGTTTTGCATGCGAATATTGACTTCCTTTCGTATATGGTCGGCTGTTCGCATATGTTTGGTATGTAACGATACGAGCAACTTACATGCCAAAATATATTTTGGTATCCAGCCACCATATGCGTCTGGTAGTGAGCGGTTTACAGCCTAGATATAGGTAGAATGTCAACTCAAAAAAGTGTCTGTATACAGTGAAAATTTTTATATGAAAAGATTCAGTTTTTACGGAGATAACGCTCTCGTGGTCCAAAAAAATATTTGAGCAGTTTTTAAAATGCTAAATTTTGCAAATTTATGTACTACCAACATGAAGCCACTTTATAAGTAGTATGAAACAAGTTGGATATCAAAAGGAATGAACATTTGCTAACAAGTATCTTAATTAAGCGGAAATTAGGCTGATGATCTTTGGAAATTTCATGAACTGCATTCAATGCAAGTCTTCAAGGAAAAAATAATTTAATTTAATTTTTTTTAATTTAATTTTCACCGGCATGATTTAATGATTCACAATTGCCGTCATTTCTTGAATCTGGATACTAATGTGGACCCATTTACATACCCAATAAAGTTATAATTATGATTAGTTTCTATGATTGTGATGCTTTCAGTGGCAAGTAGTTTGTGATGTGATCACGCATACTTATTACATGTATAATAAAGCTGAGTTTTTAGCAATGTTAGCCCATCGAATTGCTAATTTAGGAAACTATATTAGCTCTCCAAGTTGTCATGACATGGAGGATTTGTGGAATACTATTCCATATTCTGTATTGTTATCATGATCAGGCAATTTCGTGTTAATTTCTCCAAAATTGTAAAGATTTGCATATCTCACAGGTGGTACTGGGTCTCGACTCATGTTCATTGAATGAAATCAAAACTGGATGCACATTGGGGACTTAATAAATGCTGAGTTGCCACTCTATCTGACATACCTACTCTATGGTTTACAGTACAGAATCCACAGGCCTTGAGATCTCAATATTTTATCTTCAGTTTTGCACATTTTTTCCACAAGACAAACAGGAGGGAAACTGAAAGACACGGAAAAAGTCAGATGCCAAAACTTGCAACTGTTTTACTCCAGCAAATTCTAAGCTACATTACACTTTCCACCCGGAAAATGAGAGCAGGGGAGAAGAGTAGCAGCGGGTAGCAAAGGCAGCTGAGACGCTTCCGTTTCTGCATTGTCAGTAGGGCTATAGCTGAAGAATGCAGGTAGAATGTATTCACAAATAAACAGAGCAGAAGCGAACTTTACATTTTCTAGACCAACACTTTTAAATGCGCTTTCATTCCACATTCGCATTTAAGGTAGGCCATATTGGTCTACCTGTCATGCTATCAAAATCATTTAGTCAAAATATCGAAATGTTTGAATATTCATTTATTTAGCCTGGAAATTATTTTAAAAATCGTCAAAATAATTAGAATATTTAGAAGTCAAATTAGAGCATGAATAACAGCAGTAGCTCCGCAGAGTTCAGAGAAATATTTAGTTCATCTCATCAAAATATCTAAATATTTACGCATCACAAAATGTCTCAAACATTATAAATTGAATTTTCTGTTGAGATTTTCTTGAATATGGCACCGACGATTTTTAGATAGAACCGTCTTGTAGGCCTATTTCGAAAATGCACGCTAATGGTCGATCGACGACCGTGATTCAAAACACCCCAAACTTTTAGAAATATTGAAAAAATTATTTTCACCTACCTAATTATTTCCCGAACCCCACTGATAGCAAAACAATGTACAGATGACTTCTGTAAAGCTGCATTTATCAGACCATAATTGCATAAAGAAGATCGATTTTCAGTTGTTATCTGTAATAGCACATCTCAGAAATATGCCAGTCACACTGCTCATGAAGATAACTTGTTTTATATTCTAGCTTAGCACTGTTTACACGTACTTTCCTGGTTAAGTCATTAGACAATTTTAAGATGTGAGTGTTTATCTGCTGCACCATGGAAAACTACCGGTGGATTTTATTTATTCCATTGTTCTCTGGAGATATGTAGTGGATAGATCTCTGGTATATGATAGTTTTCAGTAGAGTTTGAGCACTAGTAGATTCAATTTATGCAAAACAATGAGGAAGTCGTGTGTTAGTCTACAAAACCGAAAAATATAGCTGTGAAATCGTGAATTGTTGATATTCTTATTAGTTCTTTTACATCTTGACATTCCAAATTTTCTATGCAATGATTGCAAATAGAAAGCATTATATGATTGCAATAGAACACATAGGATATCTGAGGCCGTGCTAGCAACCGAAGATTTCTGACTTTTCTTCCTCACAATATCAAAAGAAATGCTATTGCTCACGCGATGAGGAACATGATTTTCCAAGGATTGAGGAATGTTGAGGAAGCAGCAGTAGCTCCTCGTGAAACGCAGAGTGCTACATTCATGTGAAATAGCTAAAATGCATATATGACGCTAAGACAAATAAATATATTACTAAACCTTAAATAAGTAGATACCGGATAGCTCGAACTCGTTGGGACGTTTTTCATTTTTCCGATTCGAGCAAAAATTGCAAATTTCTTTAATTCAGATGAGAGCGATTTATACTTATCACACCCAACAGCATGTAGCCTATATACTGTATATAACACTATATCTTGCAAAATTAATCCGAATTACTCAAAATACTCAGTCGAACAATGCTGATATCGACCCTCTAATGCATTCTTTTGGCAGTTTTAATAGGCTTATAATGCATAGCCAGAACATTATGCACGCGCAGTAGAATACACGCACCAATATGCGTTGTTGAATACTTTTAGTGGTGCACTTCATACTGCAGTGAACATGCAGTATAGCCAATAGTAGTCCTAAACGAACATGTGAATAAAATTAAGCAAGACGACTGCTAGTGATTTGAAAAGTGTTAGCAATTTAAGACATTGCCTTTTTGTATTCAATTTCATACATAATAAAGATAGCAATAATAATAGTAATGATAGTCGTATATTTCAAAGGAATGACAATCAAGCATTGAACACGAAACGTTAAAAAGTAAAAGTCAGATAGTAAATTGAATAAAAAAAATTCACAAGTTTCTATGGCTCTTAAGTCTTCGTATTGCTCAGACAAATCCGCAAGAATGACGAACCTTATAGGGGATGAAGAAAGACGACAGACGCACAGTTTTCAGTTCTGGTAAAAGGAACCGATGTGACCTCTTACTTGACTGTGGTAATAAACAATGAAGTGGGCTAAAAGGCATTTGTCAAAGAGTCTTTCAGAAGATCTAATACGGCGGGATGCGAAAGGTTCCAAGCATTGGTTATCACAACCATACCCGAAAATGACTCTGTGAGTTCTTCGTTGTAGCCTCTCCAACCTTTCAGATGGACCAGGGGGCAATTCTTTGGTTTATGATCAGTAGTAACAAGTGACAAGTAATTTATGACAAGTTGATTCTGACAAGTGACCATGATTTCAATCCTTCGGCTTGATCAGCAACCACTTGTCAAGACATGACTAGTTAATCTTGCTGAAGACCAGTGGATAATGCGGAGCTGTGATTGGTCGAAAAGTGGTGCAAAGCATAGTGAAGCAAATTATGGGAAACCTGTACAGGAGATTCTTCCGTCATAGATTTTCATTTTGATTTTATGCTAATGTAGCATCTATATTTTACGAATCATTGTAATAATCATTATGATGACAAAGAATAAATGTGATACTAAGTTTTTTAGCCTGAAAAGTCTTAACTGAAGAGCATCGGTGTTTCTACAAGCAACAATGAATTTGTCTGAATTCGCTGTCGTCGATCATAGAAATCTGCAACATGCCATCTTCATGATTATGATAGGCAGTTTAATCGTAGACTATCTTGTAGACTAGTCAGACTAGTCCAAACAAATAAGAGCATTGTCAAGAGATGACTGCTACAGAAAGTTCGAAGCTGCAGGGAATCGAAAAAATGGAAGCCTTCTGTTTGGTATATCTGACGAGGCCAAACGCCATGCTAAAGAAACACCGTTTCTTAATTGGACGCTTTTGTGTAGGTAAGCCTACATGCTGCGTATACTTCTCAAACCAATCAGCGAACAATTTTTCGTACTTATTTAAGTCTCATTCTTCCTGGCCTATATCAATCCAGCACTGATCCAGACTCATGAAATTTCTTTGCTCAAGAGTCACTGTATTACCAAAGGAGCTGTTAGGTACATGTACATGTAGAGTGTTACCCACTCACACAGCAAGTACCAATGAGAAAATATCAATTACGCAGATGAATATTTTTCTAATTTAGCAATTGTGTGTAGAAAAAGATGACTGAAACATGCAAAAAGTTCTAAATATAGCAGCTTGCGATGTTTCTTAAACGGTGCCTGTTTTCTTCCACTTACGAGCGAATCTATTACCGCATCTTTTAATCGAGTATTTATTTACCTAACATGAAATACAGAAGATTCATTAACAAAAATATTTTGTTAAACGACTTTTGCATATGAGTTCTATTAACATGCATATCCCCTACCCGTGTTCCATCAATACATGTCTTCAATTGAAGTATGCTGCTCACATCTCATGCGAGAATGAAGTGATCTCATAAATTATACGTTATAACAGAAACAATGAAGGTTGAGCATCATACGTTAAGCAAGACTGTCCGCGTCTGTTGCGCAGTGAAATTCTCGAAGGGTCCAAAATTCTCACATAAACTAGTTTATATTCCAAACTCCACTTTCTGAAAACTATGCAGGCAAGATAAATTCTTGACTTTGCATTTCATATTGATGTACATATCATCGATACATCATTCACTTTTTAATTGAATGTCTTCTACTTCCACTGATGCTGATGATGCAAGCATGATGGGTAAAAATTCTTCCGTCATAAATGTGTGATTATGACAAGTGAAAGCTTATTACTGATCAAGTCAAAGAATTCAATTACTTCTCATACCACTAGTTACTGGTCAAAATTTAGTGATCAAAATAAACTTGTCAACTGATCATGTCGAAGAATTGAAATCATTTGTCACTTGTCACTTGTCATAGCGCATGATCAGTGACCGAAGAATTGCCCCCAGATGGCATACCAACCAATAATGGGGAACCATACTCAACAACTGGTCTTAACAGTCCGTTATACACCTTGAATAGGTCATGTTTGGTCAAGAAACGTTTGAGGACCCTGAGACAATGAAGCCTCTGTGCAAAAAGTAAATGAAATTCGCATAAAAGAGTTAGTCTACAAACTACTCCAAGAATCTTGTGAGTTTGAACTAGCTCCAGGTCAGGAAGTAACACAGGAACACAGGCGCTTGTTTTCTTTACATACGAGATACTTTGATTTTCGGCAATTGTCGATAAGGTCATTCGCTTTTGTCCATTGCAAAATGTTTTCGTTCTCATGATGAATGTGATCATTGTCAGAATTTAGGAAAATTGGCACACATATGGTCACATACACATGTTGGCAATTCTCCGAGAGATGGAAAATGAAGCATCACGCAGTTTCAGCTGACAATCCATTTTACCTCCGATAGATGCTAATTCGGTGTGAGGATTACATATATATATATATGTGATTATTCTGTGATGTAAAATCATGTACTTGAAAACGTTAACTGCATCTATCAGGATGACTAACATAAATTCACTTCTGACCACTGATATTGATAAATTTGCAAAAGAATATCAGCCCACCCACTAAAAAATTCTAAAAGTGCGCCCTCCTTGTAATACAAGGCAACATTGTTTTCCAAGCTATTTCATGCTTTTCAGTCCAAGACTGGATGGCAAAGAAAGCGGAGACAATATTGTGCGTAACACAGCTGTTGTATAGTCGTTCCTCAAACAATCATCCTTCAACAGTGTTGTCACGTGATCATGGGATAGGGCTCGGTACACAACGAAGACATTATCTTTGGTACACAAAGACATAGACATTATCTTTGGCCATAGAAAAGGTTGCAACAGTAATCCAAGAGAGATGTGAAGATTTGAAGCGATGTCAGTGAGTTCTTGATAGGTTTAATCTGTCGGACTGCGGCGAAACAAGAGGAAACGGTAGCCGAAACCAGATCTTTCATCGAAAGACAGGGATCAAGATGAATACCAAGACTTCGAATAGAGAATTGATATTCTGATGTAAATCCTGGAACAGGGAAACATTCAAGGCACGTGAACAAAGTGATTCGTTCATGTGTTAAAAATGGCAACCAATTTTGTAGTTTTGGTGCTTGTATTGAAAACTTAATATTTGTATTAATAGACTCGAAAGCTTCTCGAACTGATCTGAAGTGGTTTCATCGTGCTCTAAAGGACCGATAATACTGTCATCTATGTAATGCTTGTGCAAACTTGGGTTTGAAATTTAGCTTTGTAAAGCCCATAGAGTAGGGATATGTAGGTAGAGTGTCGACTCAGAAAAGTGTCTGCATACAGTGAAAATTTTTATATGAAAAGATTCAGTTTTTTGCGGAGATTACTTTACGTTCCTACGGTCCAAAAAATTATTTGAACAGTTTTGAAAATGCTAAATTTTTGCCAATTTAAATACTACTGACATGACTCCCCGTTGTAGGTAGTATGAAACAAGTTGGATATCAAAAGGAATGAACATTCGCTAAAAAGCATCGTAACTAAGCGGGAATTATGCTCATGATCAAAGAAATCTAATGAACGGCATTATAATGGAAGTCTTCATGAAAAAGTCGAGATCCTATTGTGCTGTCGTGGCTGAATTTATGACTCACTAAAGCTATGTTTCACTTCTTGAATTTGAATGGTGATGTGGACCCATTTGCATCCTTCAAAGTTAATTGAAATCATTGTCTTTGATTATGTGATTTTTCTCATCCAGTGACAGGTTGTTTATGATATGATCTCGCTTAAGAAGATTCTCTTGAGGTTGAGCATGAAAGCAAGAGCAGGTCATCGATTTGCCAATTTAGCTAACATGGCCTCACCAAGGCTGTCAGACACGGACTATCTGTAAAATATAATATCATTTCCTTTTGCTTTATGCTATCATGATCAGTCGATTCCGTTATAATTTCTTCAAAACTGCAAAAATTTGCATATCTCACATTTGGCAAAAATTCCGACCATTCCGATTGTATCACCATTGAGTTCATTTAATAAAATCGAAAGTGTACACGAAAGTATAAATGCGGAGTTACCACTCTACCTAATATACTTACTCTATGGTAAAGCCTTAGTTTCTATTTTGTGCATTAAATTAGGCGATGAAAAATGAAATACCATAGGAACTCCTCTAATAAGATTTTAATTCCTAAATTCCGGTTTATTTTTCTGCTACTTTTCCGGTGTAATATTGCTTGGATACATGAATATTGCGGACTGACGAGAATCTGAACCACGTTTCATCGAAATCATCTCGATTATATATGCTTTAGCCCAGCTGGAGATCCTAAGAATGATTTATAATAATAATAAGCATTTATTTGTAGATAAACAGCCACGGACGGCTGATCATAATGCGCATAAAGGGATAAAAAAGCATGTGAAAAGGCATTAGGTCACAGCTACGAAAAAGGCGATCCACAAGATGGAAGGAAGGAAGGAGCGAATGCAACCCATTCACTCTGTGGCGGGTATGCAGGCGAACATCAGTGTGAGAGGCGAGTTGGTGTAACAGGTGGACTGTTACAAGTATTTGGGATCTGTGAAATGCTCAAATAGCGACTATAGCAAGGATATCCGAGAGAGGATTGGAACGGCTAGGAAAAGGGCAATTGAACTTGTGAATATCTGAAAAGATATAGGGATAAGGAAAGCTACAAAACTACGTGTATGGTGAAAGCGTTGGTGAGGATCCGAGGCGTGGACTGAAAGTGGCCGACGTCAGATCCATTCGTGCAGCCCAAATGCTGGTCCATAGAAGAATGTCAAAGATCAGTTGGGATGACAGACGGACCAACGTCAATGTGTAGCAAGAAATGACTACGCAATACGCAGCTTCAGGTTTTCGAGATGGTGAAAAGAAGGAAGTTGGTGTTCTTCGGACATGCATACAGACGGAAAGAGCTGGTTAAAGATATGATAGTAGGCATTCATCCGGAAAGACGAAGAAGAGGCAGGCCTCGCGGACGATATGAAGATGACATTAAAGAATGGACGAAAACGATATTGGGAATGGCGGTGAAGAAGACAGAGAATCGACATCATTCGAGAACTCTGGTTAGTGCTGCTACAACGACGGAGGACGGCTAGCTTCGATCCGAAGATGCTGAAATGGAAATGACATGCACTTAAGCTCTGTTTTGTCTATTATTTCAGCAGCGGTCATTGGAGACTATCCCACGACTTTTCAGGACAATGTCGTTTTTCATTATCAGACATAAATGATTTTCTTTTAATATGTCAAAACACAGATACATTAATGCGAACAGTATCTAAGAAATTCAAAAATACAGATGTTCTTTATTCAGAAAGTCCACAGCACACATACAAATACTGGAATAGTATTTGCATTTCAGATGCAAATACAGATGTACAATTAAACATTTGTTTCAAAGTTGACAGAGATACATGCAGCTTGCATTTCACTCTAGGTCTCTGCTTCTCTTATCCAATTTGCGTGAAATGCAAATAGAAAATGCACATATGAACGAGCATGTGAATTTTTCGGGTCATTCATGTAGACAAATCTGAAAAATCCTTGGAGACGATGACCTTTACACCTTTTGTGGGAGGATTGCATAAATGCAATTCCTATTTGTAGGTAAGAGAAGTGTTTATGCGACGAGTGCTATATTAATATATCAGCTATTCTATGAGAACAGTACTTAAATCGCACTTTCCACTGATTTAATTGAATGAACAGGAAAATACTCATTTAATCGAGTTTTTTCTTTCTTTTTGTCTGTACAAAATAGGTTTTCTATTAATGTCCTGTCGCAACCTACGGCTCCTTATAACGAAATGCCACTCGAATGAAATGCAATTGAATTCGAAAATTGAGGAAATTGATGTTGTAGTAATATAATGAATAATATTATATAAAGAGATATTATAAATACATAAGCATAGGTGCATGGGATAGAAAATGCGCAAAAATCAAATAGGTCACTTATAGATTACTTTCACACATATGTTCACATCATTTTAACTAGTGACATCAAATAATATCCCATCAATGAAATTGATACTGCACTGATGATCAAGCTAATGAAACCTGAATATGAGATGAAATAGTAACTGTATTGGTGTCGTTTCAGATTTTTCAGTGATCTTTTCGACGCTTTCATAATGCACCCGTAAATGTCTTTACTTTACACAATACTTGTGCTATAAGAGAGTAGTATTGACTGACGATTATTTTTAATCAATAGATAACTGACATAGTTTAATGATGATTGACAGGAATGATGATAAACTTCAAGTTGTTCAAATTTACCATGAAAAAGGCCAAGAAAATCGGGAGATATGTTGGGTATCAGACAATGTCATAAAGCTATGCTGCACGAGGCCATTCTGTTGAAGATCTCAAAAGGAGGACTTCTAAAATTACTTTGTTTTATTGCTGAATTCGTTTGATTAATTTTGTTGAGAAAAAGAATCCTTTTAAGAGAAAGCGAAGTCCATATATAATGGATAGTTTTATACGTTAGTGATAAAATTGAGTACATGAGTTGCAGTGAAGCTATTCCCATAACAATTTTCCATATATTTCCAGTATATTTCCCACAATAATTTTGCAACAACTGAAAATGTATTTAATTTGATAAGATTCACTTATTTATTAGGATATCACGATCTTGATAGCTGTTGCTACATAGTCCATCGTTATATTGTAGAGACGTACTTTAAACAAATGCACGTTGCCGAATTCTTGCCATGACGAATGTAGCCACAGTCTTCCAATCAGTTTCATCCTCCATTGTGAATCATAGCGAAATCAAGATTTTAGACCTTCGCCTGGTTTAAATTATTCGTTCTAAACACAGCCAAAACTGAACTTGGTTTTTAAAAATTACAAACTCACCTAAAGAAGTCCTTAGAAATTGCGGGTGGGAAACTAAGAGTGGCAATTTGGCTATTTTTTGGCATCTTCTTATTCGAGACATCATTCGTTTAGAGAGCGTCTAGATATTCGTCTCTACACAAATTTATGATTGCTGTTGTCGGCCATCAAGAATATGACATCCTGGATGCAAAATAGATAATATTCAAATAGATTTTCAATTGTTACTTAAATATAATGCTTACATCAACGGCAACACGAATGCCTGAATGGCTTGTACATGGACACCACGGCATCCATAAGAAATTCACTTTCTCTCATTCGGTACCTTGCTACTATGTTTGTTCCGCCCACCATCTGTCCCTTTAAATAGCTTTCATCTCGCGGGTCAATGTTGATTTTATTGCTGTGAATGTACCGTCGGTCCCTGCTTTCAAGTGCAATTGTACCTTTGAGGATTCTATAACAATGGCAATTTGTTGCAGTACTCAGTACAACTAGTCCCTATATCTTACAAAACACAGGTAGCTTTTAATGCAGTGTAACGGTGTATTTCACATATAAATACATAACTGATTCTAGATACTCAAGACACCCACTGTTCAGTTTTATTCAAAGTGCTGACTTTACCACGTGCAGCTTCATAAAATTGCCATAATCAATTGCCATCATACATTGGTTACAATTTACTGATTCATGCCCATAGAGTAGGGATATATGGCTAGAGTGTCGGCTCAAAAAAGAATCTGTATTGCAAAAAAGTATCTGTACAGTGAAAATTTTTATATGAAAAGATTCAGTTTTTACGGAGATTACGTTCCCGAGGTCCAAAAAATATTTGAGCAGTTTTTAAAAAGCTAAATTTTGCAAATTTACATACTACCGACATGAAGCCACTTTATAAGTAGTATGAAACAAGTTGGATATCAAAAGGAATGAACATTTGCTAACAAGCATACTAATTAAGCGGAAATTAGGCTGATGATCTTAGGAAATTTCATGAAGATTAGACTGCATTCAATGCAAGTCTTCAAGGAAAAGTTGAGAGCTTCTTGACTGAGATGTCATGATTCAGTTTTTTGCGGAGATTACGTTCCCGTGGTCCAAAAAAATATTTGAGCACTTTTGAAAAAAGTCAAAATTTCGCCAATTTATATACTACGGAGATGACGCCCCGTTATAAGTAGTATGAAACAAGTTGGATATCAAAAGGAATGAATATTTGCTAATAATCATCCCAACTAAGCGGAAATCAAACAGATTATCAAGGGAATTTCATGCTCCGTATTACAATGGAAGTCTTCATGAAAAAGTCGCGATATTATGCGTCTTTCTTGGCTGAAATGTCAAGTTTTTAATTCAATTTTCATCGGCATGAATTTATGACTCACTAAAGTTATGTTTCACTTCTTGAATCTGAATGGTGATGTGGACCCATTTACATCCTTCAAAGTTAATTGAAATCATTGTCTTTGATTATGTGATTTTTCTCATCCAGTGACAGGTTGTTTATGATATGATCTCGCTTAAGAAGATTCTCTTGAGGTTGAGCATGAAAGCAAGAGCAGGTCATCCAGTTGCCAATTTAGCTAACATGGCCTCACCAAGGCTGTCAGACACGGACTATCTGTAAAATATAATATCATTTCCTTCTGCTTTATGCTATCATGATCAGTCGATTCCGTTATAATTTCTTCAAAACTGCAAAAATTTGCATATCTCACTGTAGGTGTTTGTCGGCTTCTCAGCCGTGGTGACCTCTTTGGTGCGTGTGTGCATGTGGGCTTTGCCGCCTATGATGCGGTATTACTGTGTCTCCCAGTCTCCCATGTATGGCGTCACACTCTTGCCTTCCATTCTCGTGCGTCAAATTACATGACGTCATATTTTCGCATAATTGGGACCTAAAGTGAAAGTCGGATATACATTTCTGTCTATATCATTGTGATGTGTTTGCCTGAGTAATAAGAAAGCGAATCGACGCGGAACGCTGGCCTTTTTGATTTGCAACACTACAAGCTATCACGGCTCATGAAGCTGATCGAAGTGATGAAAAAGTTTGCTGGCGGTGCGAATGACGACATCGAGCAATGGATAGACAAGTTCCGGGTTGCGGTGGACGTTACGATCGATGATGTCGCCAACAAAACCGACGACAAATTAGCAAAGATTTTACCAATCTTTCTTGATGGTCCTGCCTATGCCACCTGGAAACAATTGCCAGACGCTGACAAATCCAACTTTGCAACGGCGCTCGCGGCGTTGCGGCGAGTGTTTGGTCGGTCGAAGTTGCAAGCGTGGCAAGACCTGAAGAGGATCAGACATCTGCCCGGTGAATCAGTGGATGTACTGGCAGATGAAATCAAGAGGTCTCTACAAGTCATATCTGGCGATAAAAGCATGGTACCTGACCAAATTGTATCGTGCTACTTGGTGGACGCCCTGCCCCCATCAGTTTCCCCTCAGGTACGGCTACAATGTGGAGAAGATCTCGACCTACAATCGGTGATATCCTGTGCCAAGTCCCTGTTGACCAGTGTCTGCGATACAGCGGGGCTCTCAGCTGCAACAATTTCAAATGCTAACAATCAACGGAGGAGAGCGGACAAATCATTCAGACCGCGCTGCAACAGCTGCCGGAGATTCGGACATACCGAACGAGAATGCAATACCGTCTGCTACAAGTGCGGAGAAGTTGGCCACATGAGTCCTGACTGTCGGAGAAACGCCCAGGGAAACGGTCAAGCGGAGGCGGCTGCGCCGGATCATGCTGCCCCCGCACAGATGCATTAATCCGGGAAATGTGCATCGATGGTCGGACAATGAGAACTCTGATCGACACCGGATGCAGTGTAACCCTCATAGGTGAGCATGCCATACATGGGAGGCGCCGTAATTCTTCTAAGATTTTGAAGTTGGAGATGATGAATAAGGCTTTGCTGTTTACGCATGGGTCGGTTGAGTTGAGTTCTATAGTAACTGATAGTGGTATTGACTTAGGATCCGTAAGTTCTCACGTTGTTTCAAGTCTACCTCTAAATGTAGACGTAGTTCTAGGGCTGGACGTGTTGGCCTCGAATGGGTTTGAGCTATACTATTCAGACGGTAAATTCTGCGTAAATTTCGCGTCTAAATATGACAGGGTTAACCCCTATCGCAAGCGTAACAAAGCGTTAATTAAAGAAATGTGTATTAACGGTAAAAAATTGAAAACACTTATTGATACAGGATGCAGTTTGACTTTAATCAGCGACCACGTACGGTGGAAGCGTTGTAGTTCTCCCAGTATTGCCTTAGAAATGATGGACCGGACAGTTTTGAATACGAGTGGGTCAGTTGAGTTTAAATCGATTGGAAGCGATAGTGTTGACTTAGGACCTGTTACTGCGTATTTTGTCCGTAGGCTACCGTTAGACGTAGACGTAGTCATAGGATTGGACGTGTTGTCACAGAACAGGCTTGAGCTGTGTTGTCGTGACGGGAATGTTATGATAAACTTCACTAAGTTAGAGGATAATATGGCCAATGTCATTACTCAGCCTACCATTAGCAAGGATACAGTTATTTCCGATAGTGATTTTGAGGCAAGGTTTAACAATGGCCATTGGTAGCTAATTGGAAGTGGACTAATGAGGACGAAACTAAAGAGCTGCACAGATTTCCGTGTAATTACGTTAAGCAAACTAATCGGGAGGCTTGCGATAAGGAAATAGAAACATGGGTAAGAGAAGGCATTCTTGTCAAACACTCAAACAATAGGCATGGCGAGATACGCGGTTACCTACCGCTGATGGCTATCTGAGCAAGACAAAGGTGATGAGAGTAAAGTCCGCCCGGTGCTAGATTATCGCAAGCTGAATCGTATTGTTCAGAGTTATCCGGGTGGGGCGGTTCCCCTCTGTGCAGATAGGCTGAGAGAGTGGCGTATGAAAGGAGAGAAAGGAGCTTTGTTAGATCTCAGGAAAGCCTATTTACAAATTCATATTGATAAGTCACTATGGACTTACCAAGCTGTCCGTTGGAGAGGAAATATTTATCTGCTTACCAGACTGGGTTTTGGTCTGTCAGTCGCGCCCAAGATAATGACAGCTATAGTTCAGAATGTATTGGACCAAGATAAGATCAAGAAGGCGGTTTCGAGTTACGTAGATGATCTATTTATTGATACTTCAGAAGTTGATATTAATCATGTAAAATCACATTTACTGACGTGGGGATTAGTGACAAAGGAACCCTTGACTCTGGTCGCACTGATGGAGTTAGGGTGCTAGGCATGAAGGTGAAGGAAGACTTGTCTTGGGAAAGAGACAACAAAATACTGACTCTCCCTGATGAATGCTCCAGGAGGCAAATACATAGCATAGTGGGTGAGCTGGTGGGCCACTTCCCAACAGCAAGTTGGTTGCGAGTCCACTGCAGTTTTATGCAGCGGTTGACTGCCGTCTCTAAGATGGGATGGGATGACGTGGCTTCCGAGCACCTAAGGAAACCCTTGAAAGAAATCCTAGAGAAAATTAGGAACGAAGGCGATCCTGTGCGTGGGCAGTGGCCAGTCAGTGAATGCGCTCCGATGACAGTGTGGGCAGATGCTAGCGGTTTGGCAATAGGTGTAGCGCTAGAGGTTAGTGGGAGCATAGTAGAGGACGCGACTTCGTTGAGACCGCGGGACGACTCGGCACACATAAACTTGAGCGAGTTGGACGCCGTTATCAAAGGAATCAACATGGCACTGAGATGGGGGAGAAGATACTTGTACATCAGAACCGACTCTTCAACAGTATACAAGTGGCTGCAGGCGACTATTAATAAAACGCATAATGTAAAATCTCGGGCGCTATCGGAGAGATTAATTCGGCGCAGGCTCGATACTTTAAAAGAAATAATTGAAACTGAGCAGCTCCAATTAGAACCGATTTTAGTTGAATCAAAGAAAAATTTGGCTGATAAACTTACTCGTGTACCGCGTAATTGGCTGCAAATAGAACAAGATTTGGTAGTGTCAAATGACACCGCGACTGCTTCATTAGCGACTGCTGCTGTTCAAGATAGAGAAGAAAATCAGCTCATCAACGACATAAAGTCAATACATACGAGGTGTCACTTCGGGGTAGATAGGACTTTACGCTTGGCTAGGGAAAAGTGGGGCGCTCAAGTCTCCAGGAGGATGGTTAGAAAAATTGTCAGCAGATGCGACACCTGCTCTAAAATTGATCCCGCCATCAACTTCAAATGGCAACATGGTAGAATATCTAGCCATATCGTATGGGACAGGGTTGCTATGGACATAACGCATTTTAAGGGAAAGCCGTACATATCATTAATTGATTTAGCATCCCGTTTTACCGTATGGCGTGAGTTGAAAAATGAATCAGCGTCCGAATTAGTCAGTCATGTAGAGCAAGCCATCGCTGAGTTTGGCCCTCCCTCCTCGATCTTAACAGACAACGGGACAATATTTCGTAGTCGTCTATTTGCAGAGCTCTCAGATAATTGGGAGATAGAACAAATTTTGTCATGTGCATATCGACCCCAGGGCAACGCAGTCATAGAACGTATGCATCGAACGGTTAAAAGGTGCGCTGCGCGTACATCTAGATCGATACAGGAAGCTATTTTTTGGGTGAATAGCAGTAGGGACGGAAACAATCTCAGTCCGTTCGAGCTGATGTTCTCAGCTTCTTCGAGGAAGCCGGGAATCAGTAAGCAGCGGCAACAAATAACAGGTGATATCGACCACATACTAAAGCAGCAGAACGTAATAGATAACGACATTTATGACCCAGAGAGAAATCCGTTCACCGTAGGAGATAGAGTTTACATGCGTGATCCTGAGGGCAAGTGTGAAAGCATCTGGTCAGGGCCCCATAGAATCACCTCCATTAAATCGAGCGTAGGAGTGATTATTAACGACGATGGGGTTACGAGGCATGTCTCGCACCTTCGTATGGTACCCAGCGACAAACATATCATAGAGGACTCCGAACTGAATGATGATGAGGAAGATGGGTATTCAACCAATGCGAACGATAATAGCATCATTCCTCGTAGAAGTGTGCGTGTGAAGAGGCGCCCCGAGTGGATGAACGATTATATTTGTTGAGCCTGTTAATCTCTCAGTTTTTAGGTCTTAAGACCTGTGGGGCGTGTAGGTGTTTGTCGGCTTCTCAGCCGTGGTGACCTCTTTGGTGCGTGTGTGCATGTGGGCTTTGCCGCCTATGATGCGGTATTACTGTGTCTCGTAGGTGTTTGTCGGCTTCTCAGCCGTGGTGACCTCTTTGGTGCGTGTGTGCATGTGGGCTTTGCCGCCTATGATGCGGTATTACTGTGTCTCCCAGTCTCCCATGTATGGCGTCACACTCTTGCCTTCCATTCTCGTGCGTCAAATTACATGACGTCATATTTTCGCATAATTGGGACCTAAAGTGAAAGTCGGATATACATTTCTGTCTATATCATTGTGATGTGTTTGCCTGAGTAATAAGAAAGCGAATCGACGCGGAACGCTGGCCTTTTTGATTTGCAACACTACACTCACATTTGGCAAAAATTCCGACCATTCCGATTGTATCACCATTGAGTTCATTTAATAAAATCGAAAGTGTACACGAAAGTATAAATGCGGAGTTACCACTCTACCTAATATACTTACTCTATGGTAAAGCCTTAGTTTCTATTTTGTGCATTAAATTAGGCGATGAAAAATGAAATACCATAGGAACTCCTCTAATAAGATTTTAATTCCTAAATTCCGGTTTATTTTTCTGCTACTTTTCCGGTGTAATACTGCTTGGATACATGAATATTGCGGACTGACGAGAATCTGAACCACGTTTCATCGAAATCATCTCGATTATATATGCTTTAGCCCAGCTGGAGATCCTAAGAATGATTTATAATAATAATAAGCATTTATTTGTAGATAAACAGCCACGGACGGCTGATCATAATGATCTCATATGATCTCGCTTAAGAAGATTCTCTTGAGGTTGAGCATGAAAGCAAGAGCAGGTCATCGAGTCGCCAATTTAGCTAACATGGCCTCACCAAGGCTGTCAGACACGGGCTATCTGTAAAATATAATATCATTTCCTTCTGCTTTATGCTATCATGATCAGTCGATTCCGTTGTGATTTCTTCAAAACTGCATAAATGCACATATCTCACATTTGGAAACAATTCCGACTGCATCTCCTTTGAGTTCATTTAATAAAATCGAAAGTATATACGAAAGTATAAATGCGGACTGAATGTTACCACTCTGCCTAACATATTTTCTCTATGTTCCTGCCAACTGCAATTGAAATTAAACGCCGGAAAACCCGGTATAAGAAATAATGGCAGAAAATCATTGATGTTTTCCAAAATTGCTTATTTACCCACTCTAACTTCAATGAAATGATATTTTGAAATTTGAGAAAATCGGAGTAAAATATATTGATTATCTTCGAAATCGTTTATTTATACATTGCGACTTCAATATAATGATATTTCGTGAATAAAAAGACAAGAATTGCTACTCTACAATGTTTACACCATGTGGTTGATTTAGTAATCCGAAAATACATGTGCAACTCGTAAACTACTCAAACATCTTCGTATATCACCATCAATAGGGTCTAGCAGTGGTGAAAACTGAGAAATCAGTCCCGTCCCTTCATGAAGAGGTTAATTGCGTCATGATACATACTACGTAAATTATCATTTAATTCATCATTTGGTCACAAAACATTAAACAATTTGAATTCAAAAGCTGTGACGCAGGAGACTGTAGTATCGGTACGTGACCTGGTCGTCTCGGTAAGTCCGCAAGTAAGAATACTCGCACGTCCAACAACCAGTGTATTGACAGATCATCAGCACGAAAGAAAAGCGTATCGCATTACATGGCATGATTATGTGGAGTGAATCTCATTACACTAACAAAGAACATAATACTGTAACGAAAGGAATTGAATGAACAATAACCATCACCACTACCGTAGAAATGAATGGATTTATAGTGCTACTGTACAAAGCATAAAAGTAATAGCATGAAAAGTCATTACATGATATAGTCATGCAATTGCACTATGGTTCAGAGACCTACTTGCATTGTGAGTGTCAATCCGACCTGTATCTTTTGATAATAGGCTACATTGTAAATTGAAAAGGTATAACAGGGTCTAAATGTCTGTTTAAATCAAAATTTGACTTCATCTCAACAACTTTGTTGTGAAGCAGCAGTTGTAGATTACATGAATGCGCACGTTTTGCAGCACAGATGATTCCATGACTAAACATCAAAGCCAAGAATCATAGAAATCAGGAGTGTCTGAAAAGCAAAATTTTTCTATTTGTCCAATGGAGCACAATACTGGTGGAGCACACGGTATGCCAGGACTGGCGGTTTCATTTTGAAAATTTCTCATTGTGTTTCTTGACGGTTTCTGGTGAATTTTTGCATGAAAGTTTCGAAAATCATAGTTTAATTAAGAATCGCACGATTTATCATTTTTCGAGAAAATCACAAAAATTCAAAATGGCGGACATTACAATTGAAATTGAATTCTGGTGCTGGAATAAAAAAAATCCCAAGAATTTTGTCAGCAGTTTCCTTTGTAACTTGACCCACTCTTTCAAATATCAGACCTGTAACTGACTTGTTATCATGCATAATGCACATTAAGCGAGGTCCAGAATGTTGCTTCGGTTTTAAGTCTGCCATTTTGAACTGTCGTCACTTTGTCGAAAAGGGAAAATCGCATGATTTTTTAACTTTTAAATGATTTAAAACTTTTAATGATTTTCGAGACTTTTATCCACAAGTACATCAGAAACCGTCGAGAAACACAATGGGAACTTTTCAAAATGAAATCGCCTCTCCTGGCTCACCGTGAGCACTCAAAAGGAGCATGGAGGATAAGATTATAATGTATTGGAGATGTACAATTCTCAATCAATCAAATTCAAAGATTTCTATGATCAACAACATTTATCAAAATGCAAAATTGATTTTTCATCAATTGATGATTCCTACTTCATTATTTTGCGGAATTATTTCACGAAAATTATCCTTTCAAACAACCACTTCATAGTTCTTAATTACTTCTTCCGCTTATTCAATGCTAATGTAGCTTCCGCCGTCTACATTGATGGGGATGAGAATAAGAGGCGTTTATTTCATTATGGGAAACAACTTTCAACATGCTACCTTACGTCTAGACATGATCCATAAGTCACTTCAATGGAAAACAGGCTTACGCAATCAATCAACCACATCTTACATCTATATATCAAATGTTATACGCAATGACGTCAATGAAGATGAACAGGGTAATAGTATCGCTGTCCGAGAGAATCTCATCATCTCTTTTCCACCTTCGCTGGTGTGAACCAGTACGCATGTAAGAGAAGTACAGTTGTGTGCTTAACCTCTAGCATTCACATGTAATTTCGGATTGCCTCTCGAGGGTTGCGATCCATTACTGTTTTCATACAAGAGCTAATAAAGGAACCATGAAAATCGTTGCTAAATGTACAGACAACATCAAGGGTCACTAAAATTGGATTGTAATTGATTTTGGCTAAGCAGTCAACTAATCTTAATTGCAGCGAGAGAAATTATGAAGTTCTCATCAAAATCTGAATTTATGTCCGGTTATTTTGAAACAAACATGCACACATTCCCCAAGTCAGTCTAATCCTAACCTAAACCTATCCTACGATCAATATTTGGTAGCCTTGGTGAAGCGATTCTTGTATCATTTAGTTTTCAGTCCAGTGTGATGGCTTCAGAATCGACGCAGAACAATTAGGGGGCTAATAAAAATGATTTTCTCATGAATGTATTTGGGAAATGTATTTAATGAATTTCACAGGTGCGCATTAATTTTTGTCATGAAATCTTCAAGAATGAAATTTTATGACTTTTTTATCAAAATTTAATAAGCCTTTTATCATTTGTAGTTTAATTACGCATGGAATGCACTTTGCTTCAATTTATTCGTATGACTGAGGTTACAAAATCGCAAAAGAATAAGCGCGGAATTCCTCAAAACAATAATTAGGAATCCAAGCAAGCATTTTGTAAAATCATGAGTTATAGGCCTGTGTCAACCAGCTTTTTGTTCAGTACTGTTGACAGAAGGAAGGATTCACAGGGGACATAATTTAACACTTATATTTATAGAAATAAATGCAAAATGATATTCTTACACAAATTAGCACATTGAAATTATCATTTTATCATTGCCGATCTTTGGAGAACAGTATTCAAATTGTACAAAAAGTCCCATGAATTACAATTCCAGCATACCTGCACAGTGCACATTCTAAAAATCTCTTTCAATAGAAGCGAATACAAGGCAAAGAAAATAGCCGCTCAAAACGCTCTCCATTATTTATTATTAATTTTTTGAAGATTACCCTTTCTCACTAGTCATGCATCAAGATCCTCCTACTTCGTAATGGGATTCAAACGTAAACTTTAATCGTTTTGTTTGATGCTCGATTTCGTCAAACACTATGGGAATTTTGAATTTGAAGTATTCAGATTTGCTCTTGTTTCATTTACTTCGCTATCTTTTCAAGATTTCTGAAGGATTCAGTTGGATTTGCGATTAAACTCTTGAATAGATCTTTGTTGTTTTTATGAGCAACGATTTTCAATTATGTTGTATTTACTTCTAAAAAGAGATTTTTTGGAATAGGCATTGAAAGGGAATTCAGAAAAACAGCATCAGTTTTATTTCTAATGTCATCCCTTGGCTGAGATGAAGGTCAAAAACCGCCAATTTTTAACACATTTCCGTTAGATCACAGCTTGAAATAGAAAATGAATACAAAAATTAACTAACCATACACCAATCGAAGGATCTGGTCAAGGTTGTTAATAAAACGATGATTATTGATCGCTCTGAAATTACATCATTGTATTAGATGAGGTCAAATGTCAAACAATTCAAACTTTTAGATCAACTCAAATAGGGCCGATCACTAAAATAGCACATTTTAGTATTAAATTTCTGAAGATGAAGAAACAACCCTGCAGGTGAAGACAATGAGGCTAAAAGCAACATGATTCTGAAAATATCAATAATTGCTGATCAGATACAAAACTTACAAAAATAATAAAATTTTATATTTAAAATTTCAAACATGCAAATATTACATAATATTTTATATATTAAATATAATAAGCAGATAATATATTCAGAGAATAAGCAGATACTTTCATTTTCAAAGATTTTGCATTTGTGAATATCTCAATACTAATAGGAAAAATCCTTATGCAATCACAACTTACTTCATCGAGAATTGATGCCACATGCATAGAAGTTAATATATACCGAAATCATATTTTTGCATTAAAACATGTTTTTCAAGTTCTACGTGCACATGAATGATTTTGTTGACACATTTTCGCTTTCGTTTGAAGAAGTTTCCTGCATGAATTAATGAACAGATGCTTCGAGATATGAGCAGATATTGCTTTGAAATAAAATTGAAGTATTGTTTTAAATGTAATTCTTTGAGATTTATTCTTTTGATGAAATAGTGGAAGTCTTTGTGCTTGTAATTTAATTGATAAACGTTCATTTACTCCGAGACTGATCTCACAAAAATAACATGACAAAATAACCTGATCATATTAGAATTAAACGAATAATTCTTGTTGACGATGGCGAGAGAAGAGCCTCGCATGGACACAAATTCATTATATGCACCAATCTAAGGTTTCTTCCTTTTATTTATTTTAGCTGTAATTATATTTTTGATTAATAATTTAATTGATTATTTAATGTTCAAAAGTCTTTCCTATGTTCAATGTGATTGAAAGATTAGTTATTTGATGATATCAATCTAGGTCACAAGAGTTTCGTCGCAATGATGGACGCCGCATACAATGAAAACTTACCTTTGAGGAGATGAATCCATGCAGCTATCTTCGGATTACTGCCATGTATCGTTTCTTCCTTCTTCAACGAGCGCCAACAGGTCGTTGATGAATTTATTCAGAGATTATAGGCAACATATTCAATCCTGAGATTCATTTTTACAAAAATTCCTATGTTTGGATGAGATTGAAGCTGCAAAAAAGTGGACAGTTGCAGTATACATGTGCATTGTGCACGTACGTCATAAGACAGTGTGTATTTTAAGTTAAATTGGGGTCTATTGTAACTTTTGGTTTTAGGCAAATGTGGACCTTATATGCTATACGTAGTAGTGAAGATTACTGATCACTCAAACCTTGATGAAATTAGCTTTTTGCAAATTAGCAGAGCCCTCAAATAGATTAGAAATTTAGAATAATCCCATTAGATATTTTAATTGAGCAGACCATCTGCATATAGAAAATAGCAATCACAAAAGCAAATCTATAAACAAACTTTTTGGTTGGAGAATATATATAGGAGGTAGATGCAGAAATGGATTCGTCTTAAAAAATTCTTTCACTGTTGTAGCATAGACATTTTAAAACTTGAATTATTCGGGGATCACACCACTCTCGGAAATGAATCGAAGTGTCCCACAGACATTCTTCTGAATCGATTAGAAATGTTGGATCCGCTGGAACTACTATGCTTATCATGACTTAATACTTGTACTTATCATATCAGGAGTTTCGGAATTCTTGAAGTGACAGCGATATATAATGAATCTAAGTAAAACCAGAGGTACTGCGACTTTTTACAAACTTACCTTAAGACTCAGTTGAATAAATGAAGCACTGTGCATTGAGCAAATAAACAAATCCACGACGCCATGTGCAACAGGTAGTCAAACGAACATCGACGGAAGGAAACAAGATGTCTTCTAGCTCGGGATGTTTGGAAATTCAGCAGTGCATGGCATTGGTCGATGGCTTACGCTATTGATTGCAGATCTGTCACATTCAACAATGCACGGTGAGTATTGATGACGGTGAGTATTCAACGAGATGCATGACTGCATTTACAGAGACTCGGATGCATTCCATAAGCATTCGATTCTTCAACGACTCTCAGTGCAGCTGCAGTTGAGGCTCATGGTTGAAGGGTAACTGCATTGGATGCACATTGGAATGCTTTAGGATTCATCGAGATGCATCCTGGTATGCATCTAAGTGCAGTCAGATGCATCCAGATGTATCCAGATACATCCGACTGCATTTAATTTTGCTACGGGATCATATACGTAATACTAGTGATGTGATATTTGGAATACAAAATGCACAAACGCATCCAACTTTGCTTCCCCAATTCTGTTGACTCTAGTGCAACATCATGGAAACGATATTTAGACGTCTGTTGGATAATTTGGGAGGAGAATTATGGTGACTTTGACGTTTTTTCTAATCTGCTACAAAATCTTCATGTGTCAATCAATTTTACGTGCGATAAAAGTTATGAAACGTTGAACTTTTGGATGTATTGGTATATAAAAATTAGGATAATACAATAAGTACAGATCTATATCGATTCGACGGACTCCATGTCATATGTGCCATTTCATTGTGCCCACCCTAAACACGTTCTCCATAATATTCCATATAACTTGGCCAATAGAATAAAAAGAATTGTATATGATCAACAAAATAGAGAGTTAAGATATGGGGAATTGAAGCATCATTTAATCAAATTAAACTACCCTCCATCACTCGTTGACGATGCTATAACTAAAGTCGAAAGTGGTCCAATACCAGAGAATAACAAAACAAAGAAAACAATAAAAGATCAATAACATTTGTTCATACTTATAATAGGAACAACCCAGATATCTTCATTCATCTCATTAAGCCGACATTTAACTATCTCAACACGAATAATCTTTTAAAAATTGTGCTTTAAAATCATCATGCAAACAGCCGAAATCATTACTTTCATCATTATGTATTAATAGCCGTGAAACGATACGTGGAATTTCTAAATGCAACGACAAAAGGTGTAAAACTTGTGACATTATTCAAACTGAAAAATTCATATAGGGTAAACTCGGGTAATTTGGACGCTTGTACTATCGCCTATCTAATACATGCAAAACATTTCGGCTAATTTGGACACTTGCATCAGTCTAATTTGGACACCATACTTAGGCCCTATAGATGTGCGTAGTAGGTGTATAAGCTGTATGTAGGCCCCCTACTGTGTGTAAGCTGTACATGTAGTTTTAGACTACGAGTAATACAGACTTCATTATCATACTCTACATGTGGCCTACACGTGCGTAAGCTTACATGTATGTACACGCACATGCAAGTGCAGCTAGTTCATAGGGCTTATTGCATGTCTGCATCCCACTCTTACTATGGAATGTACATTCCAAATGGTACATACATAAATGGTTGAGGTCGCCACTGCATGTTCATGTGTGTAGGCACTGAAGCTGTAGACTATATTAGTACATGTAGGCCTACACAAGATGTTTGGTTTAGGCCTAGGCCACAATCGTTGACAATGTGCGTCCATGTTATACATGTACGTACAATTTAGTGCATCGCTTCAAAAGAAAACAAGTCTTGTCCATGAAATTATTGTATTAAAGAATTACACAATCAGAAAAGCCATTGTTGACTTACACAAGTGATACGTACAGTAGCCTACATGCATGAACAACAATTCCTCATGATAACATCTCGATAACTTTACAGACACTATGGTACATTTGCCGCAACCTTTGTGCTCCCACCTTCCACAATCCATACATTGCAACCAATCATCACCTGTTTTGTCATTATCATAATCAACACCACACACACTGCACTTGAACACACTTCTTTTCCACTCGCTCCGACTGACCTGATTTAACAACACTCGCACTCGCCCTCACCACGGGTTCTTTCATTCTCTTGAATGCATCCAGGGCTGCTTTCCTGTTTGTATGGATTGGTTGCACAAGACTATCGAATGATACACCGGTACTACATACTACATGTAGGCCTGCTTTCGAGGACGTGATATGTGTTGCCGCCATCCGATATGATGTCTGTATTTGAGGGGATGGGGACATCATGAAAATCAACATCAACATCAACAGCACTGGGAGCAGCTGCATCAACATCAAGTGCGCATGTATACTCACAACGACCAATGAGTGGCTCTGCATCAAAGATGTGTAGAGGCTTGCTTGTATTGACGGGAACAACATCAAAGACGTGCGAAGGCTCACTAGGACCGACTGGATCAACATCAATGACGTGTGAAGTCTCACTAGGACCAGCTGGGTCAGAAGCTTCAGGCTCTGCGTCAGGACCACCAAGAAGTTCTTTGGAAATCAAAAAAGAGTCCTTCGGCAAACTCAAAAGAAAGTGGGTATAGGCCACTCTTTCTGAAGCCAGAAACGGCATTGTTTGATTTGGATGCGGTTTCCCATGCTCCCGAGAAAATTTCCCCGAACCTGGCTTTGCAAATAACTGCGCCTGGGTTGTGGTCCATGAACAATCTGCACCGCTCACGCCATGATCTCTTAAAGGGACCGAACACACTGACATCCAGTTGTTGCAAGCAGTTGGAAGTATGCGACGGCAAACTGATCAATTCAACATTGTGCTTCCGTGCTTCTTCGAACAATTTTTGGCTCTCATGGCTACGATGGCCATCCATTATCAAAACAAGCTTCTCCCCCGGCAAGCGTTGTGGAGCATGTCTAAGAAAATGGTTGAACCAACACAAGAAAAGATCTCTATCGATCCATCCAGATTTGGACATTTCTACCAACGCATCTGGAGGTAGAGATTCCAGTGTCTCTGCACTAGGCTTGCGCGCTCCCTTGAAAATGACCATCGGTGGAATAAAGTGCCCAGCCGCGCTGCAGGCCGCAACGACAGTGGTAGTAGACCCCCTCTCTGCACATATAATCACTTGGACATTTTTGCAACCCTTAGCAGCAAGGACCTTCCCGCCTTGATTGACAATTTGAAGATCAGTTTCGTCTACGTTGAATATGCGTTCCGGTGCGTCTTTCACATCACAATCGATGAACAAATGCTCGAGATCACCGAAGAATTTCATAATCCTGCCCTCCTCCATTCCCAAAGCTCTGTTCATGCTCAGATTTTCCGGCTGTCGTAGAACTATTTCTGGATTACGCCTACGAAAGCCCACCCACCAATCCCAACCAGCACGCTTCGTATTTTTGTCTAAACTATGTGAAATATTGTTCAAATCACAATATTCAAAAACGAGTTTTCTGGCTTTGTCGATTGTCATAGGGAATCCCCTCAATTGTCTGTTGATAATCAACTCACAGAGGCTTTTCTCTTGATCCATTGAAAGCGTGGTTGGTCGACCAATGGCAGATTTCGCTGTAAAAAGATCCCCCTTGAGCCATATCCGACGCAGGGTAGTCCGCGGAATAGCATACTTCTTCGTAATTCTGTTCAGACGAATTCTTTTGAGACCTGCAATAAAGAGAAAATCAGCTGAAAATCTAGCGTAGTTTCAAGATGGGCATAGACTTGAGAATATTAGGCTATGTTTTGGTGTGCTTGTGTTTTTGGTGCGTCAATTAGGCTACCGATATCCTGCCACTTTCAAAAAAAAGTTTGGCCACTCCCAAACGTTGGGCACTCATGATATTAATTTAATTGAAAAGAAATTTGAAGCATGTATGCCTAGGCCAATATGCACATTATGTAGCCTATACTTGACGTTTTCCGGCGTTATTCGAAAAATATGCCTGTAAATACATGCATTTTGGCAAATATTGATTACCTACCTCAGCTTATAACAATTTGATAAAGATCTACATGAAGCCTAACTTAGAAAAATACTTTGATCAGCACTGTTTTATATTAACTTTTCCAATAGCATTAGACTGCTTTTAGGATACAAATCCCATTTGTTTTTTTGCAGTGTCCAAATTACCCTAAAAGTGTCCAAATTACCCTGAGCTGGTGTCCAAATTACCCTGTATAAGGTGTCCAAATTATCGACCCACCAAATCATGCTAATTTCCCTAATAAATGAGCCTTTATGACTATTTCCATGAATTCTATTGAAAGTTCACTCGTGTAGCCATGTCTACATATAAAATTCACATAGGAAAGCACTTACCTAGACTTCGATCTGGTGTCGCAGAATTAAGGCTGTTACGGTGTTCTCCTTAGCGTGCAGTCATAGAAATGCGTCTCGCGAAAATGAAAAGCCGTTGTGTGCACAATTATCATTTGAAAATTTGAATTTTGCAACACATTCTGATTTCAAAATTGGCATTGTTGACCATAGACATAAGCTTGAAGTGCTCCTATGAATGTAAGACTTCGATAACATTCGTTTTCTTTCAAAAGTGTCCAAATTAGCCGAGTTTACCCTATTTCAACAAAGTAAGCAAGACATTCGAAATAAAATCAAACATAAATTGCAAATCTTCGAATGTTATCTACAAACTCGAATGTTCTTGTGGTGAATACGATATCGGGCAAACAGGAGATTCATTCCATCATCGAATCACTGTTCATCGTCAACATGTGAACCAAGGGAATGCTGTCATATTAAAAGTAATCCGGCATATAGCTGCCTGTGGCGATAGATTCATAGCTGGTGCCTTTTATCACTTGCCTCCATGTGCTTCGAAATCAGACCGCGAAAGAAGGGAAGCTGTTTATTAAGTTATTTCTTCCCTCTTTGAATTCGCAACAAGTTAGCTATGCAATGCTTTTCTGATGCATTATTTTCATCATACAATTTGTATCTTAGTATCTATGTATCAAAATAATTTCATGTTAAAGATATCTTGGTGTCATGATTTTGTATGGCATTATTTGTATGTACATTCATTTAGTAGCCTTGAAAAACCGGGTCACCCGGTGAAAACGTTCGTCTAGTAAAAATCATAATTTTAGATTCTCTTCTGGTTTTCACTTTTTTCATTATTTCATACATCTACAATTTTGGATATATATATCCAAAATTGCAACCTCAAGGAAAATTCATTTCAATCCCGACCGGTTTCACCTGCTACGATAGGCTACGATGACAGGCTACCCACCTTCTATGACAGGGAGTAGCCTTCCATGGCAGGTGAAACCGGTCGGATTTAAATTACCTTTCCGTGAGTTTACAATTTTGGATATTCATTTACATTTTGATTATTAACCTTATTTTGTATATAGGCCTATATACACTCATTTGGTAAATGGGAGCCGCTTCAAACTTCGAAGTGAGATGTCTAGCACAAT
This sequence comes from Prostheceraeus crozeri, assembly GCA_907163375.1. Classification (NCBI taxonomy): domain Eukaryota; kingdom Metazoa; phylum Platyhelminthes; order Polycladida; family Euryleptidae; genus Prostheceraeus; species Prostheceraeus crozeri. The sequence goes on from CAJQUW010003419.1 coordinate 70,157, forward strand.
GAGCTATGTGCTTGCTCATATTGAGAATTCCATACAACAAATGCGTGTATACATATATATATATATATACAACAAAAATGGTTGCAATGAATGAATTATAGGTTTTCCCGATCAAATATAACACTTGTTTTGACCAAATGTAATATAGATAAAAGCAAATGTAACACGTCAACATTAGGGCAGTTATCAAATATAACCTGTCAAATCAAATGTAACATTAGGGCAGTTATCAAATATAACCTGTCAAATCAAATGTAGCATAAGGCTGTTATCAAATGTAATAATGATGATTAGTCAAAAGCAAATTTAACAATGACAGATCAAATATAATAAAAGAATCATATAGTGTCATACAGATCTTATTGAATTGATATGCTACGAAGAATGCAATTAACTTCACATTTGAACATCAACCATTAATTGAATGTCATACTGGTGAATGTCCGCAACATACAAGATGTGAAAACGATTAATTTACTCATGCCTAAGAATAGAATAAGAATTGATTGAACATATATGAATGATCAGGAATTTTGAGTACCCCACTTTTCTTAGGTCAATATCTGAAGCCGAAAAATATTTGAATTTGAGAACAACTTGATAATCCATGTGCATAAATTATCAAATCAAATTTACATCAAAATGTTCTGCTTTAATAAACACGCTGGCAAATACCGCTGCAAATGTCTAAAGTAGCTGCCACATTCCTCTGGGGTGATGACCGACACACTCTACTCCGCAAGTTGACATAAAGTGGCTTCTCTCTCCTGAGGAGCTTGATCATGAAGCTGATTTCCGCTAACCTCGCTTTTACGGAGGCCTTCCACTGAGAGAAGCAGTTCTCCACAATATTCAACAACATGGGTGAGTACGGTGGAAGCCACTCGACTGTCTGCGGAAGACTGACATCACCAGCACTTCGATGAGCAGGCGCGTTGTCGGAAAATAAGGACTTTCTCCACTCCATCGTCGGAAAAATGCTCTACCACTTCTCGCTGAAATTCTTTGAACCGTTCGCCATTCATTCCTCCATCAGATCATGGTGAATTAGACCGTTAGTAGCACTAACAGCAAGTGTCATAGTGAAATTCCCGTCCCTTGTACCACCAACTACTCGTACAGCTCGCTCGCCTACCCGTGCGCGTCCTCTGGTTCTCCTCGTCCACAGATTGATGCGGCTTTGAAGGTGAGCTGCCATTCTGCTTTGCCACCTCCGAATTTCTTTGACACCTCCTTTAATTTCATTACGATTTCCTCATACAGCATGTTCGATCGAAAGCGCGTGATGTCGGAAGAGCTACCGTAATTCAGAGTTTATCTGATCCATTGAAGTCTGGATGCTGCTCCACAATGTGCGGCCTCCCTCAGACCTCAGTCCGTTGCGGACGACACCTCGAGGAAAGGCGACGATGCCTTAATTGTCATTGGCTCTTCGAATGATGGCGTACGCTGTGGACCTCTTGATCCCAATTGGCGGCGAGTGCAACATAATCCTCGCCATGACTATGAGCGTCTACCAAGCGCTGCTTGTCAATGACGGAAATTCTTTGATATCGCATCATTGATAGCATCCGATGATAACAACATATATTTGGTCTGTATCTGCCACTTATAAAGAGACTAGTTTGATATTTGTTCTACCTATGGTGCACAATAGAACGATGGAGAATGAATAGAATTCAACACTTGATCTGACAGATTATATTTGATCTACCAACAATTAGATTTGCAATCGATGCGCTGCATTGAATCTACATTTGGTCTGACATGCTACAAAGTGATTGTCTAGTGTTACATTTGGTTTGACAGGGTGTTATATTTGATCGGGAAAACCTATAAATTACTAAGTAGACAAAAGCGTCGGGATTTTAAAGGATTCTTTTAAAAATGATCAAAAGGAGCTGCTAATATTTGTTTCTTTTTTCAAAATATCTATACACATCAGGAAACGTAGAAAGATTCGAAACAATGTCACAGCCAACTAAAAATTACTATGGAAGAAGGTCAACATTTCGACATTGCTCTGCCTTCTCTCTGTGATGATAATGTTCCCAGATGCGGAAAAAACTTTCAGACGGATCGCCGACCCCTGGAACCACAGGATAGCCCAATTGTTAGCAAGAGAAGTAACACCGGGCTACGCAATAGGGCCCATTCTGTATGGGATTCCGAAATTACTCAGTTCGCGGGAACTTTGTGGCCTGAAATAATTCATCATGAACTTGAATTATCTAATTTTCGTCACTTTTTCACATTTGCTCTCAAGAAATTTATTGGCTATTATGTGATTTTCATGATGCAGAAATTTGAATAGAATTGAATAACATTCTCCTATGGATGAATTGATCATCCTGCATGCTCAAAATATTGATTTCTCCAATTTGCTGAGATTAAGATTACAGATAAAATGAATTGACTTTAAATGAAACAATGGACCAAGACATCAACTTGATCGAAATTCGCCGATTTCGGTACACCGCAACGAGAACCGGTGCATCGCGCACAGTAATATAAATGATAATGATGACATATATTGTCATTAACAAATACTCTAGCACTGCAGCATAAGAGAATATTTGAGATGAAGAGATAGATGCCTTTCACAATCTTTGTCAAGTGCAAGTTCATTCTCGTCGCCACTGATCTCTTGCTCCCAGTTTGAAGCCGGCAACATGCGGAAGAAGTTGTTTCAAATGCAGCAGGCAGGAGGGTATTGCAAGAACCTCACTTGGCCCTGAAGTGCATCAGAATCCCGCATGGATGTGATTTGTATACTTGCACCTTCGAGCACTTGGGGAACCGAATGAGAATATAGATGAACTTTGTTTATACCGAGAATGAATTTGCTGCCCATGTGGCCAATGTTCCTCTCATTGTAATGAGCTCAGTAGCAGGAATGCTGAATAGTTAATGAGCTAGTCTCCTTCCATGTCTAACAGCAAGTCATTTCCATGGTTGGCCCTGCTTCTAAAAATATATTTATATATTCATGTGCACTTCTAGCATCATCAGACATTGACTGTAATGTCGAGACCACAAAGAAGATAATTAGGAGAAGCTTGGGTGATCTCGTTAGCGATGTAGATTTGCAGTATCTCAATAGTGTTTTTGCTAGCGTTCCAGATTTGTGGTAGTCGACTTTGACGTTTATACAACGATTAGATTTCAATTTCATCCCATCAATAATGCTACCAGCAACAAAGTCAATACGCTACGTGTGATCGTGGCCATGATAACAAACAAGTTTCAGAGAAAAATATTAATAATAGTTGCTTTTGTAACATTCGTATATTCCGTTATACCAAACAGTTTACTCGATAATGATAAGTAGCTACATGATCCTTTAGAACGACATTCAGAAATTGAATTTGTCCTTTCCCAATGAATGCATATTACTTTTTCTACATATAATATTCATCATGCGTGTTTATCATACAAGCGAAGGTGGACAAAAATTTATTTTCTAAATTCCAATTTGCAAATCCTCATCCCAGAGACTCTCAGATTTTCAGTCGGTTCTGTCTCCCTTGAATTCAGGTACACTGTCACCTTCCAGATGGAAGTTTGGATATCATAGTAACCGAAGTATCAACTGTTGAGTGTTTTTGCTGTATTTGAGATCATTTAATGGGGAGTGAATGCATTTAATGCAACCTGTGCTCATAGAGTATGTTATTAAGGTAGAGTAGCAGCTCAGTATTAATTATATCCACAATATGTATGCAGTTTTGATTTTATTTAATGAACTCGAGTTGAGACCCAGTATCACATGTGAGATCAGCAAAGGTTTGCAATTTTGAAGAAATTACCAAGGAATTGACTGATCATGATAGCAATACAGAAGGAATAATAGTATTTCACAGATCCTCCGTGTCATGACGGCCTTGGAGAGGTAATGTTCGTTAAATTTGCAATTTGATGGGTTGCTATAACTTCAATTCACAGTCTCATTGATAAGAGCATTTTCTTATTGTGTCACAATCACAAACTATCTGCCACTGAAAGAGCAGAATACCATAATCAAGTACAATGATCATAAGTAACTTTAAAAGTTTTTAAATGGGTCCACATAATTATTCAGATTTAACAAATGAAACATGCATGCAAGTTTAGTAAATCATGAAATTGTAACGATGAAAATTGAATTTGAAACTTGAAAATTCAACCAATAAGAACATAAAAAGATCTCAACTTTTTCATAGAGATTTGCATTATAAAATCGTTCATGAAATTTCCATGATAATCAACTAAATTTCCACCTAACTGAGATACCTGTTTGGCAAATGTTCATTCCTCTTGAAATCTAGTAACTTTTATACTACTTATATGGAGACACCAAATAGCTAGTATATAAACCCAGGAATAATTTGCAAAAATTTAACTTTTGAAAATTGATTAAATATTTCTTGAACCCCAGGAGCATGATCTCTGCAAAAAATGAATCTTTAAATATAAATTTTTTTGCTGTATGCTGACATTTTTAGAGTCGACTTTCTACTTCCCCACTATGGTTGTGCCTTACTTTCGGCACATAAAATTGGAATAAAATTTTTCTTTTTGTATTGGTATTCTTTAGTCATTACTCCTAGATTCATGCGAGCGTAACTCACTCGTGCAGGCATATTAAATAACAACAAGCCGGAACTTCTTATGTTAGTATTGGAACGAATCGGGTCAGATTTCAGTAGGTAGACCAAGGTTGGACCTTGGGTAAGCGATACAAAACTTGGGCTTTCTATTAATGCTGCATACAAATCAAGTTAGTAAAAATTCATATTTTGATTTGAATTTTAGGAGAGCAACATGATGAGAGTTATAAAGTTATAATTCTTTATCAAAATTCCATTCAATTTACAAAATATTTCAAAAATGAAATATTTGTGGTTATTTGCTATTAAAATTTTAGACTTGGCAATACCGTGCATTGAAAGTTCACACATTGTATTTGTATTGTAAGCTTGTATTGTGCATATTGAATTTTTTTAAATTTCATATATTTCATATCTTCGCATCCCTAAAATGTCTTGGATAGCCGACATTTATCTAAAAGCGAATTCATTCCAATTTCGTATACTAAATATGCTTAACCAATCAATTATACTTTGCTATGTATTAAGTCTCTTTATACTTCTGAATGATGAAATGAAAACAAACTTTATTATGAGCAATGATTGTATGATTGTGATGCTGGTTTGAAGGGCGATAATGGCCCAAATACGAATGCGCATTAGCATCTAAGCTTTTTATGGCCTTTTTCAAAAATGGTGTGCAGACAGCAATTGTCTGCACGCCATGTGGCTTTGTTATAAACACGATTTTAGTATTTCTATTGAATAACAAATGTTTAATTCAATCATCATTAAATCAAAAAAAAATTCAATTAATCACAAGTTGCACGAACAGCACTTCAAACATGTGCGGTGAGACTTCGTATAAACGCAACATTTACATTAATTACGAAGTCGCTTATTATGTTCGAAGTCGAATACAAATGGATATCCGATGAATGTTAGCAGAAACTCGTGTCATTAGGGGACTACTTTCAGATACCAACACTTACCGCGTTCACGTTCTCAAGTAAAGCATGGAGTGATGGACTATGGGCATGCTACAAGGCACAGACTACTAATTAGGCCTCTATTTTTACGAATTTGGTCGATGTCTGAGAGCTTCTTGGTTTCAGTTGCAAGCTGTCGTCCAAGCCATCGAATAGAAACTTCGGAGTAGAAATAAAATTTTTATATATACACCAATACTGTGATGAAATTATCGTACTTGCAGCACTTGCATAAAGAATGTACTTCGTTTACTTGATTCTACTCATTCATTGAAACTTGGACTTGGGTCTTGGGCCTTGACCCAAGTTTTTGCCCAACCTTGGGTAGACCGGTGCCATCATTCTGCAATAAACCGGTGCTTTTGTTGAAACAATCAAGTTGAATATTGTGTCCAAGTGTGATGGCCCAGTTTACCAATTATTTGATGACATGGACACCTGACATCTGCAGAGATCGAGATAGACATCCTAGGTCAGTAGGCCTACATGCAAGGTAACAACGCCGGATGCAACTTTTGTAGAAGCTCTAGGCAGTACAATAAAAGCGGGAAGACTACGACTCGGATAGCAATTTAACATTTCTCAAATTTTTAGAAAAAGCGTCAGCATGACAACAAAAGAGAAGCAGACAAAATGACGCTTGCTGCGCGTAGACCGACGGAAGAGATGCTAAATCCCAAGAAAGCAAACGTAACTCGTTGGTGTGGCATGTTTGGTTTCTGTGTATCAGAAATTGCACCTCAGGGTTCTCGCATTAGGCTGCGTCTATTGAAAATACTCATGACGTTGTCAACTCATTCAATAGGTTGAACATTTTGAAAAAAGTTGTAAAATGACCGCATTTAAAAAATAAAAAAACAATAAAAACACAAAAGAAAACAAAAAATATCATCATGATCTTTACTTTAAAGCATCTCAAAACACATAGTTTTTCAAAACTTAGTTACAAGGAGATCTTGATTTAATAGGAACAGTGTGATCAGTTCAACTGACCTTATAATTGTGCTTTACAATTTCATGTGTGTTGATTGGATTAATTTTGTAAAATATAGAAGTTTGTAAGTTGCCCTTCTGATATTGTAAGCTAATTACACTCCAATGTGAGATTATTTCCTGGGAGACATTTTTCTCCATGCTGTCTGATGTCCTATCATTACAAAGTCCACAGAAGACCACCCCTTATCGCCTTCTTGACTTTGATATCAAATGTTTCCATGAATAAATCGCTCTCTCTCTCTCTCTCTCTCTCTCGCTATAACGGTGCTGTGTGATGGTGAACTTCTTGTGTTCTTTTTGCTTGATCTAACGGAAGATGTGAAGTCGTTCTAATGAGGTTAAGATGTCTTTCATTACCAAACCGTCTGATTGCATCATCCATGCAAATTGCCGGTCAATAGTCTTTTCTTGTCGAGTGACATTGACAAATGTTTTGAGGCTGAACACTTCCAAAACTACCAAATCTAACTATCTCCGCATTCTCAAATCCTCTGACACCATATGACAAGCTTCCACCTGCTGGAATCGAATGTTTGTTAAACCTTAATAACGTCTCCGATCGGCAGTCGTCTATGTGAAGATCCAGGCAAACTGGGATCTGGAATTCTCATTGGATCCAGGTCACAGACCTCGAATCTCTCCTGGTTAACAAGACGCTCCCGCCCAGAAATCTGGCCCTTGACCAAAGTTTTTTTTTATTTGGTTGACCCGTGTTTACAGACTTCGACCCTCTCAGATGAATTGGTGGAAAGGGATAGAGAATCGTTTCCAATGGCCCCGAGGGCCAGTAGGGGGTCTACTTCAGCGGGACGATGACTTTCTCCAACCGACGGCGGAACTCTTTGACGCCTATGTTGAACGCCCATGGCAAGTTCAGATGAGCGACAGCAGCGCGTGTGGGCGTCCCCAAAGTGAGAGAAGCCGCAGGTGATGTTTGATGTTTGATAATGACGAAACGTAGCTCTGCAGTGACCGCTGTTCGGGTCGATAAAGAAAGATCTCGGCAAGAGGGATCTTGGGTGTGAAAATGGGGAAGGAAATTTGATGATAGCGTTAATTCATCATCTGCGTTCGAATATGCGGCCTATCTTCTACCAGACATTCTTCTCTATAATCTATAATCCCTATTTGTCATCTCGTTGGTAGGCAGGCCAAGTATACCAATTGAGACATTCAAACAAAATATTAAATAATTCCATGAAAAGCAGGCCAACATAAGCTTGTACGCGTAATTCTCGTCTATAAACTCAAGCTATGCAATTTACAAGTATTGGTGGAAATCCAGGTAATTTCTTTTCCTTCATAGCTTGGCAGACAGAAAACATAATGCGCTCCCGGAATCCCTAGGATTTATCCGTATCAAAGTTTTAATAGCTAAAAGTATGCACATCGACACAGACGTTTCGCGACGCAGTCGCAGCCTCAGTGGCTGATAAAAACAAGGCAGCGTCTTTTCTTTTATTAAAGATCGTAAAAAAGATAATAGTGATAATTGTCCGGTTCGCCGGATTGCTTCCGTGTGGAACACTCTGGGAAGAAAGCTAAGTGGAATTTTTCGAATATTTTAACTGAGTGCTCAATACTCATACCTCCACATATTAAATCTCATTTGCATAATAGCGAATCGTTAATAAATTGAATTAATGCTGACATGTGTTATTGTTGAATGTGTCTGTATCTAGTCAATGCAATAATAGTTATTTACGCAACTAGTGCAAAATATCCATCTTTATTGCTTTCGTCGAGGTCAACATATCTATGCACGAGCCCTTCGGGCTCGTGCATGGAATGTTGATCGAGGAGAAAACAAAAGATGGATATCTATGCACGAGTTGTGTAGGTAATTTTATTTTTCGCCGATATCATGACCAATATGACTAATCTAATTCTATGGTGTTTGATGAGTTAAGTAACAAGCGGGTTTTATATAATTCAGTCGCATATATCTATATAGAAATCTATAATTCAGCCAGTGCAATAATGAAAATATTGCTGCACTCCCGTGCAGTATTCTGCTTTACAGGTAAAATAAAGTGACAGGATATCTATATTATGCGCACGGTGAAAAATAAAAAATTTAACATTTTCTATGTTAATCCATTGACATAGATTTTAGCACTGAATGAATTGAAACCGTTTAACATTAGATATTTGACATGACTTTTTTAATATCATTTTCAGCTAAATGTCGCTGATGAGTTACACTTCGATGCCAAAGATATTCATTTCATGGATATCTTTGTTACATATCTCTGAAAGCCTGATTCATTGATATGATCTGCTTTGAATGTGAGGCTGTGTTAGCATATACAATATAATGCTATTGTATGTAACTCTTGAGAAGTCTATGAATATTGCAATTATTGATCACTGTTATAACAGATAAAGGAGAGGTGAAGAAATCTTTGATTGACTTTTATCGAAATCTATGAAAGTTTACAAGTGTGAATAGATTTGAAATTCAGATTTCTATCTAAAATGATTTGAAATATGAGTTTACCAATTTATTCATCAATGGATTCTAAAGCTGGAGTGACGGACGACGGTTCATGGCTATCTGGTGCGGTGAGAATTCTATGTGAAATTTGACGGGCATATAATGGTGCATTATATACCCTCCAATGCGGGGCAATAATGAATTTCAAACTCATTTCAATCATTTCTATGACCTCCAAAGCCATCGAGAGTGAAATACAATGTAATTTGCATAGTTGATAGCGATGTCTATATTCAACAATAGCAATGTTTATACTCGTCTATACCCGCTTCACTCGTTCTACATTTTCAATGTTGCATAGACATCGTATTAACATTGCTATCATGTCGATGTCGTGAAATTCTGCTCCAGCATTCCTCTGGATTTATGAATACAGTACTGTATTGAGGGTCTTGCAGATATATGTGTTCGAGTTTTTGTGGCTAAATAAAATGTGCTAGTAGATGACTACAGATCGATGACATGTCTCTAATAGGGACCTGTGAATCGGCAAATTTTGAGTCGAATCGAATCATAGAAAACTGAAATAGGCCTAGTTTAGCTGACTTTTGTGTACGATTGACATATCCAGCTATACTGCTAGCCATCAAGAAAATACGTCTACAAAATGGGACCTAAAAATCACGCAATTTACATGGCTATTAAAATATCCAGTGACATTTTCGTACTCATAAAGAAATAAGCGGTCAAACTTAAGTGTCCATATTCTTCTGAGACAATTGAAATCTACTGCGCTTTTTTAACTATATACAGCCTATCTAAAACGAATGTTGACTTTAGATGCATGGTTGATTTGACTACATGCCTTGAACTGGCCGTTCGCCCTGTTTTGTCAAATTACCTGCAGCGGAAGTTTGACGACATGGCCCATTTTTATGACCTCTAGTTTACAGAAAAAAGTCCTTTGAATCTCACGCAGGACTGGAAATGCAACCTCCATCAATCACTCCTATACTTAAGTCCTGTTGCCGTATCGTGTTGTGCAAATTACATTCAAGTATTACTTACATGGCAAGTACAACTTACGGAAGTGTCACTTGAAACTCACTTGTCAAGTCGTATCGAACAACAAACACCAACGTGAGTCGAACTTTAAGAGTGGAATTCCCTAAATGGAAATAGCAAGCACCGTAGTCACTGGTAACTGTGTGTGACTTCAACAGTGTTCGACCAATCGGATACTTATGTCTACATACATCTCATGCAAGAGCAACTTGTAGCGATATTGATTAAATACGTAGAGTACGGCGTAAAACTTAGTTGTTCGTCACGTTTGGAAGTCTTATGATTCTGTACATGATGTCTACTTCAACTGCGAAACAACCGCCCATGAATGACCAACAGTGTTTATTTATAGTTGAAAGCTTTGAACGTCGCAAGGATATTTTCTACAATAAGAGCAATCGAGCTAATGTATCGAAGTTGAAAAGGACTGCATGGACAGAAATAGCGGAGGAATTTAATAACAAATTTCCTCTGAATCATCGTGACTGCTAGGAGTGAAGAAGAAATGGGAAAATATGGTCTCAATTGCAAAGAAATGGTCATCAAATGTTCGAAGATCCCGTAAACAAACTGGCGCGGCGGTCCACCTATTCTGATCCTCCATCGTACATCAAAGCCATCTCAGATATGTTGGGAGGTAGTGAGGCTTTCACAGGAGTTGGGGCTCCTATCGAGAGCGCAGTTGAACCAGTGACAGACGATCAAATAGTCGAACCAACAGATTCATCAGTTCACCTCGATGAATTTCCGACAAAATCTTCATCCCCTAGTGTGTGATACTAATTTTGTTGAAATCTCGGATAAGCGCCCAAAAGCGAGTCCTGAATCGAAGGAGAGAAAAAATACTGTAGAAAACCTGCATAAGGATGTTCTCAATCTAGAGAAGGAAAAGCTTGGGCTGGAGGTCAAGAAGTTGCGATTGGAAATAAGCTACTTGGAAACCAAACGTCTGCGCTCAACTCAACAGGAAGTAAACCCCGATGTTACAAGTTTTAATATGGATACTGATACGGTGTGTTCTATGATTCAACCAATGAGCGCAGAAGTATGTGATTTTCATACTTTCTATTAGTTTTTATAGTTCGTTTTAATAAAACAAATGTTGATATTTGTTAGCATTAATATTTGTTTTGTTTGTTAATAATATATTGGATCACATAACACACATTGAAAAGATAAAACAGAAACATTATTGATTGATTATTATTCACATTTATTATATTGCCTATGGTCTTTATTAAACAACATAGACATTGATAAGCATTTTCTATCTTTCTAATAATTTAGAATAATTAATCGATCTCTAGAATGTTTTCCATCTCTAAAATGAGATAGCGTTTCTGACTGATTCACAAGATGAATCACTTTCGGGTAAAAACTCTTCAGGTCGGGAATGAGTCGGGCTGGTGTCGATCTTTTGCAATATTATACAAAATAAAATGAAGCAGTTATTGCTATTTTGGCACGTTCAGGAGTTGTTCTATACCCTTCTGAAAGACCTCGGAAACACCGCTTACACTGGCCAAAGGCTTGCTCTTTAACAACTCTTCCCCTGATATAGTTAACACTTCTCTGACCTGCCGTCTCGGGACGAAGGAAAGGTACCAATAACCACGTTTATTACCATACCCACTATCTCCAAGATGTATAAAATTATTTCGTCCGATTCCATATCAAAATAAAGTTGACTCTGTTTCAGTATAAAAGAACCAGGCCAAAATAAATACAAATGAATAAACAAATTTTGGTCACACACTGCTTGAATATTGAAAGACGTAAATCCTTTGCGGTTCATGAATGAATGTTCCTGGCTGTCTGAAACGAATGTGCGAAGTCCCCAAAGCCCCAGTTATTCCAGAAATTCTTGTCAAATGCACTTTGAGTACGTTAAATCGATACCGGACGGTAGGACAATAATGAATTCAAATCATTTGCGATAACTTTCAAACTTTCCATGTCACAGCACATACCGCTGATTGAGAACATCCAATATCGATGACTTTGTAACGAATTGCTAGCCATAAATCTCAAGAGTCAGGAGAATTTTGATTTCTGTTGGGATCGGATGACAGTATGCTTTGGATTCGCAAAATTTGCCGAAGCGTTCACAAAGTTTATCAAATCAAATCGTTGATAGAATTGAGAGAGGTCAAAGGGATTATTTATCTCGGAAAACTCGTTCTCTTGAGATCGACCGCAATATATCATACACGAATTTGTCTTGACATGTTGTTATTCAAAGAAATGAGTGTTAAAAGTCTATCACCACTTTATGTACCATAATGTCTTGTTAGGGAGGTCGAGACTCACCTTACGAAGTAGTACTTACGAGATAGTAATACTTACACTTCGGCCGTAATACACGATAAGACTAACAATAAATACCTACAAGTAATACTTACAGGCAAGTAATACTTGCCTGTTAGATGGAGTACAAGATACGGCAACTGAGCCCGGGAAAGTGACACTTTTCATCATCATGCAATTGTATTCTGTCATTTTTATCGTTACTTTCTGATCAGAAAACGATTGCAGACTTTGCAGCAAGCTATTGATATCTGCAACTTTCCATGTTATTGCTGCCCGTATCTAGGGGCCCTCTAAATTATTTGAGGACGAATACAAAAGAAATTCAATGATAATTAAATAAATTCAAAAATATTAATAGGTGTAGACTTCTACACCAAATTGTCATACAAGAAGAGGACTACACATGACTGTGAGCACTGTAATGCCTTGCTGAACATTAGTCTTGGACTTGCCAGCTTGAATGTGGAAGACAAGTAAAGTAAGAAAATCCAGTAGCTTTGGCCTATGGGAAAATCTGATTAAAGATTATATGCCATGTTTTGTACATGTAACCTCTGCACCATACGCCCGATTAATTTCATCATTTCATCATTTCATCTCAGAGTTACAAATGATTCAGCATAAGGGACATTTCGTCTCTATCAACCAGATGGCCTACTAGCAGGGTCATAAGGTTGCATCTTACTGGAGCTCAAGATTCCTGACGAAAAACAATGTGAAAATTATGTCATACATAATACAAGGTTACGAGCCTGCTAAGGGGCCATTTACAATTCTGCTTTAAATCAGTTATTGTTAAGTATATCGTTCTCGGTCAGGAGGTCGAACCAGTCTGTGGTCCTATAGAATTTAGTGAATCTTTATTGAATTACGTGTTAAAGGCCTTCAATTGTATTGATCAAAACATAAAGTTTACGATAATGTACATCAACCTGAGAAATGGCTGCCGTACCTAGATCTAAAAATAAATATTGTAGACCATCAAATTAAACATGTTTGGCACCATCAGACTGTTTATTCAAATATCACTCTCAGAAAAGATTCATTCATTCCGAATTACGTTAAACTAACTTTATGATAAATAGGACATCAAGCACAAAATCACTTTAACGATGCATCAACAACTCAAGACAGTTTTATAGCTTTCTCCGTGAGATTAAAATAATATGGATACAAAGAATATGAATGTAATCGGAATGTTAAAAAAAGTAGGAAAATTAGAAAGAAAAATAATAATATCGACAAGAACACGTTTTTAAAGCAGAGTTTGACACGAGTCCAAATATCTAGACCCAACCTGATCCTCCAGAGCTTGAGACCGTAACCAACCCAATCTACTGTTTTTCGGACCCGACTCGCCCCGTAAGTGCTCGTGGATCTATCCGTGTGTAGACATATTTCTAATGCATGGTCACTTACATGTGCATCAATATTCTACTGGATATTTGGCATATTAGTGGTAAATAAATCTGTAAAGAATTATCTTATCGTGGCATAAATACTTCGGGAGAGAATAATTTAGTTTTGAAAATTTCTTGAATATGGTCCTCCCGCCCACTGCCATTATTTATGTAAAGAATTTATTATTTTTAATTTTTAATGCGAAGGGATTAACTGCACTTGTCACACTAGCAATGCGCTTATATAATGTAATTCTGACTGACAAATCAATCAATTATTTCAAATTCGAATTGCTGTGCAGTCAATTAATCGACATTAGAATTACTAAGCAGTTAATTAATCGGCATTGGAATTACTAAGCAGTCATTTAATCGGCATTGGAATTACTAAGCAGTCAATTGATCGGGATTGGAATTACTAAGCAGTCAATTAATCGACATTGGAATTACTAAGCAAGCAATCAATTAATTGGAATTCAATGAATTTTTGATGATCACTGCTGGTGAACATTCTGTAGTCACCGAAAAGTTTATACTGGCATAATCCTACAAACTGTGTCTAAAATAAACTCACCCAGGTGGTAGTTTCGAATTTACTCATTTGAATCGCTCGTCAATGATAATTACCATAACATACTCGTAATTCAACTATCATCTCAACACATCCACGTCACACTGAAAAACATAGACATAGAAAAATAATGACTTTACCTACGAATTTGAAATATAAAACCATAAAAACAAATTCCTGAGAAAGAAATTTGCTATACTCATTGCATTCTCATACGAAGGAAATGCTGTATAAATAATGCTTTCGTAATTTAAGTAGAATGTAGCTCGGAGAGCATAAGCCTTAACTACAAAGGCTCAGACATTTAACTGCAAAAGCGGAAATTCAGTGAGCCTTAGCAATGATATCATTTTATTTTTGAAAATGATATAAAATGATATCATCAAAAATTTTTGTTTCAACTATGTTTTCTAATCAAAGATTCTTCGCATTTTGTATTGAAGCAAATTTAGATTCTTTCATTTATTTTACCAATGTCCTTCCCTACTGGTTGATTCATGTAGCTAAAGCAACAGGCTATTGTCTGTCAGTTAGTCTGTCTATCGTACAGATTGACAATCATTGAACACTGAACTCATTAAATAAATGTCTTGATATTTTTGAAGTCTTGACTGTAATCTAAATATGTTTAGCCTTTTTTTCGTACTTTAGATTCTGTTGGCCTAACCAACTGCATGTTGTAGGCACATTTGCAATTCGAGTGTGCAAAGCTAAAATCAAAACTTGCGATGTCTCATGTACATGTATATACCATAGGCCCTACCAAAGTGTTGATATACAAGAAGCTTTCTATGACTAAATTGCTTCCATCGGTCTTCCATTATTTGGAATACATCGATGCTGCATGCAATCTAGTTTTAGTTTCATTGCTAAGAGCAGTAAAAGTAGCATGGTAGCAGTGTAAATCGAAAAATTCGTATGACTAGATCTATTTACGGTGCATTTCATCATAAAAAATTAATTAATAATTAATAAATTAAAAAATATTTTCACTATAAAAAAATAAAATGAATATAAAATGATATCATTGCCGATCATAGGTAAGCTCATTATTGATTGCAAATTCATTTTGAGTTCATTTAATTTTCCCCCTGAAAATGAGTTAGAATATAATTATATCACGTCTTGTCTACTGCTTTCAATGTCATGTTGATCCTGATTGCTAATACACTGGCAAAGCGAAACAATCCTAGCGTTTGGATCAGCATAAATATGAGCATTCCATTGGCAATAGCACAATTGCAAAACATATTGAACACCGTCAGTAGTCCTTGTTTACTAAATTATAGTGGTTGCTTGAAAGTTATCTGTCTTCCGACTTTGAGATAAATCTTCGAATAAATTAAAATTATCAAAAATGACAGTTCCTTAGGATATATCGGCACTGCGTACTTCTGAAAGATATCTAGGCTTATCTATAGTGTTTTATCCACTCCTATTGGTTCAGGGGGGAATTTTTTCTTAAGGAGGTTCTGAAAGTTTATGTATCTCATCAGGCAATGAGAAATTGTAATTTCTTGTGTACAATTTAAATAGGCCTCTACATATGACATGTCACTGATCTGATTTGTTCATGAATACTTCAAAAACATGTATATTTTAAGCCTATAATTTCGAGACGATAGAAATGTTTTTAAATTGTAACTTTAAACCAACCACTTGTTACAGATTAATGATTACTTTATTGTCTGAAAGTTATTTAGTTGATCGCCACAATAATTCACATCAATTTATCATCATTGTCATTACATTACATCATTAATTACATTCACATGTACTCATGCACACTTTCCCTGAATTCCTTAGTACTTTTACATAATGTATAAAAATAGCCATTGTACTATATAAGCTCATTTTTTCAAAACACAGGAAGAAGGATGAGATACATTGTTATTGTCTACTGACTGGAATTGGAAATCGTCTGGCCTTGCTAGAATGCCAGAGTTTCACAATTGAGCGTCACTTAAGCGATTTAAAAGCAAAAGGCGATTTTTAAAATTTACAGCGACATCCTGCATCTAGTTTATGATTTTAGTCATGTCTTCCAACATAGGGGGTAATTCTAACATTTAGGTGGGAAAGTTGTCCCCAAAACAGGGCTGGATAAAACACTGCTTATCTAGTGTTTCAATATTAGCTCTCCTTTGTTACGGGAACGATTCCACGTGACTTTCTGATTTCAACTCCACTATTTGGCTGGTCTTAAGTGCATGGATCTCACTGTGAAATTTTACTTCCATGAATTTCATCATTGTGCATCAAATATCAATTAAAAGGTTCGATTGAATTTTATGTCTTCTGGAAGTAAACAACACATCCTACTGAATTTGAATCGGTTGTAAATAAATCCTTCCTTCCATCTTTAATGAAAGCGATAATGCAACCCTGCGCACATCTTTTCTGTACGCCAGAAACTCGATCGCTGTCTGCTTGTCGAAAGGATAACCGTTAGTGCAAGAAGTAAATAAAACCTTCAAGTCTGCAGGTTACTGGCGTGACCACAGGCTGGATGACCACGTTGACCGTTTGACAAGTAGAGGAGGAGATTTCTAATGGTCCTCAGGGCAAATGACACGCAGCAGTGCGACAAGTTTGCGGGGCATTGAATGGACGAGTTGCGGTTTCAACGAGGATCGGTCATCCTCCTTCAACACAAATTACAGATGCGGGACAGGAGTGCCACCTAATTGACTTGCCCAACCGCCAACTGACTGGACATCGTAGATCTCCGCTTCTGAATGTCCCACAGCAGAGTGAAGTCGTAGACAGCGCTAGGGTGAAAGTGGATTACTGTCAACTGCTGTTCCATTATCGCGGTGCTATTGATGCTAATTTCAGTCTCTTAAATCCCGATTCTGCGAAAGTGATCCCAAAGTATAATTCAAATAATCTTTCTTATCCGCTTCAATAGTTCATGAATGATCGTGAATTTTAAATCATTTTTCAGTAAATTTGAACATATAACAGTTTCAGATTCAAGAAAGAATTCATTGTTTGTTATGTGAAAATGCTGTTCATATGTGTTTGATCCAAACCAGTGATCTCTGAGGGCAGGTGTCTCTATACCAAGTGCTGATAATTTACAACAAAAGCACTCTTGACGTGCCACGGAAGAAGTTTGATCCCTTTCAGCATTTACAGATCAAAAGAAATACCGTTGTTTTTCAAATGCAGGCCTACATGCATATTGAGAGCGCGGCATGTTTCGTCCAGTTCTCATTCAGCCACTACGCTGGACTGAATTTCACACTTAGAATCACGAAATGAACACTTATCAGATTGACAACTTCTTCTTTTTAGTATGCCTTATTAACTATATAGCTTTGTATTACAACCCTTTCTAAATTCTATTTAATAATCATATCATTATTTAATTTTATTTTCTTTGTATTCACTTACTTTCGTATCGTCCGTCTTTACTTAACTGGAATTGTTTCTAATTTTTTCTCAGTCCTTATCTTGGTCTTGATTTGAAGTCATTGTTATTTGCAGACATTTGCGTAGCCACAGCATTAAGCAGACCTTTTCCATTACATATTGTGCTGCTGTTTGTGATTTCTACAATGCCATTTTTGTTGTCTTCAGTCTTGTGTCATGTCCATAGAAATAAATTGTTCATCTGAAGTCTCAATTGTTATCAATTTCTATGGTCATGTCAAGTGTCAAATCTCATTAAGACCACCAGGATCAAACCCCCGACCGATTTGACGCACAATTGGCTTAATAAGCGAACAAGTGTATACATCGAGAAAATGATCACGTGAAACAGAATCACGTGTTAAATAAGCAATTTCCCCAAATTATAAGCACGTCAAATTGTTGTCTAGAATTAATGTAATAATTTCGATTAAATAATATGAAAAAACCGAAGGCAAGCATATATAGTAGTTCTAAGCTCAGTGTCATAGAAGTGCATCACAATGGGCTTAAATATAATATTTGATGAAAAATCCACAAGCAGGGCACTTAAAATCATAACAATCGGCATTTTCAAGTGCTCCAGCGTCGAGGGGACGCCTTGCCTTATGCAAGTTGCGAGCATATTTGTAAGTGAGCCGAGTGGACCACGGGCCGATTATGGTTTGAATATGAGGCAGTGAAAATTTTTGTATCAAAGGATTCAGTTTTTTGCGGAGATTGCGTTCTTGCCAGCCAGAAAATTATTTGAGCAGTTTATAAAAAGCTAGAAGTTTGCAAATTATTCCTGTGTTTGTATACTACCAAGATGAAGTCACTTTATAAGTAGTATGAAACAAATTGAAATCAAAAGGAATGAATATTTGCTGATAAGCATCTTAACCCTTATCGGTATGTCTAAATTTACATACGTTGCAGTATGTATGACTACATTTTGTAGACATAGTAAATGTCTGTGAATTATTAGATTGACTGAACAACCATCGATTATTTATGCATATTGCAGGCCTATATATAATTTCATTATAATGCTACGACTATGCTAAAGCTATAAAATCCCATATTTGTAAACTTTGTCAGCATAACATCGCAATTTTTCCACAAAAAACACACTTTTATTCAAATAAAAGATCAATTTTCACAAGTTCTGACAGTTGCTACACCGACTCGTTTTGACAACAAATCGATGTCTCGGACATACACATTTTTGGCAAAAATCACAGAATGAACGGCTGCTTTTAGAGCAAGTAGAGCAGCGACTTGGATTTACTGATGTAGAAGTGAGGTGTTGAGAATTGATGGATTCATGTAGGCCTATGAATCCAGCGTCCAGCGCAGCGGATTTTACACTGGTCTTTACACGTGGATTTCGTAGACGGTCGGTAGCGTATTCTTTGGCAAGATCAAATGACAATCGCTTTAAAAATTCTTTTTTCGTCGACGAGTAACCGTTCCACTTCATGATGATGAAAGAATTGTTTGTGGCGACGTCAATCATATTGTAAAATACTAAAAGCGGCCACCGGACAGTCTTGCGGCGAACAGTAAATTCCTCAACGTTTGCCAGTACTCATGCCAGTATGTGGATAATATTCTATAGAAACGTGTTTATAAAAGCGCATATAAACGAGTGGTAGGTTTCTGCATAGAAAAAGCGGCTAATTATTGCAGATTAGGTTCTTGCAAACACTGCATGAATGACATTTTTAATTTTAAGTGTCTGGAATAAGAGCAGCAGCGGCAACGACGACGAAGTGATTGATTCGAAGAGCTGATTCATATTCATGCATCGTTGGTTCATTTGTTGGTCGAAGCCTACATGTACATGTATATTCGACAATCATTTGGTTTCCCGACTTGATAATAAATTGCCGGTCTCGCGGAGCATTTATATGAGGTTAGGATGAACAGAAAGAGTAATTCAATATATGATGCAATATCTAATAAGCTCCTGAATAAATCTAGGGAAGTTTTGCGTTTGCAGGAATAGTCACATGTCGAACCAACGTCGAGTCAAGCGTATCCACACCATTCGATGATGCATTTCCGTTCGCATCAAAGCCAATACTTGAAATATTCCATATTGCTGTGCAAGCTGTTGCCGCAGTTTCCCGTTAATTTCGATACATCTTGTCTATATAAACTCGACAAGGAAAATGCTCGCATATCCGTGTGAACTTGCAACAGTCGCATGATAATGATCGTGATAACCAGCAACCAATCAGAAACGTTTTGCATATTGTCTCCTCCACACCGGCTTTTTAGTGTAGGCTATGTCACGTGCAGCAAAATGTCATCGATTGGGAAAAAGGAATAGGTGGATACATGACAATCTAGCCAGCACATGCCTATAGGCCTAACTTTTGAGGTAATATACAGTAGTTCATATACAATTTCAAATAGGTTATTTTGTATAATAACCGATTGCATTGCAACGTCAAATACTCACTATTATAGTGGCTACAGCAGCCTACATCATAAGTATATAGTTTGGTAGGATTATGTCATTAATTTTAGCGAAATATGAAACAGGGCCTCTGAGGGTTCGTCTTAAACGCAAGTAGGTCTATTTTTGAAAACGGAAGAAGTATCGAATAGAATATTACAAATATCAAAGCAATTATATGCAATGAAATCAAATAAGGAACTCGAAGATGTCACGAAGTTTCATTGATATATTCCAAATAGTTTTTGAGATATCCAAGTTTGAAAATATAATAGGCCTCAAAGGCTCTGCCCGTCTTTAGAGAGTTTGTAAGCTGAAGTTAAGCTGATGATCAAGGAAATTTCACGAACTGCATTATAATGCAAGTCCCTGCAAGTCTTCAAGCAAAAGTTGAGATCTTATTGAGAGCTTCTTGGTCATGATGTTTTTAATTCAATTATCAGCGGATTGGTTCTATGATTCACAAGGCATCATTTCTTGAATCAGAATAGTAATGTAGACCCATTTATATATCTTAAACATAAATGCAATCATTGTCTTTGATGATGATGTTTTGATCTTTCAGTTGCAGGCAGTTTGTGATATGTTCACGCTTAAGAAAATACCTTCATCATAATAAGGCTGAGCTTTAAAGTAATGGTAACTGTATTGACGCAAGGAAAAACAGCAATTCGTGTCAATAAGAAGGTGCTCTCTTCTCAATAGAACATGCTTATGTCATACTTGATGTGATATGAGTTTCAGCTTTATTCACAGCTAATGGTCAATAGTGACGTCACATGCAGTTAGCACGGGAAGAGGGAAAGTCGCGATTAGATAATCACACACAGACTTCCAATATGCGAACGGAACGGCAACGCACAACAGCTCAAACTCCCACACGCCCCCCAGGTCGACAGACCTCACACGCACACCACATCACTAAGTCACCGAATCTATCCGGCGGCTTCCTCTCGCGAATGCTACGACGTAAAATACTGGCCTCATTATCCTCATCATCATCTTCACCGCTTAAACCGCTTTCATCACTGTTTGAGTATGTAGGAAACGTATCTAACGTACACTCCTCACCAGGGACTAGCCTTAGGTGTGAAACGTGGCGTGCAACGCCATGTTCATTCAGAATAACACTTACGCTAGAACAGATGCTAGTTATCCGATGGGGACCCGACCAAGTACTATCGCACCTCCCCGAAACACTCTTCAGGTAAACTCTGTCGCCAATACTGAAGGGATTTCTATCTAAATCCTCATACTTTGAACTTTCTTCCGAGTCAATCTGCTCGGGGCCTACCCGCTGGATGTGTTTACGCTCAGTAGTCACTCCTGGCTTCTTAGAGGTGGCTGCAAACATTAACTCGTAGGGGCTTTGCCGCTCACCGTCTCTACTATTATTTACCCAGAACGTTGCTTCTTCGATATCTCGGTTCGCTCGCTTGGCACATCTCTTAACAGTACGGTGGACTCGTTCTATAATTGCGTTGCCTTGCGGGCGATAAGCACTAAAAAAAACATGTTTAATCTCCCAATTATCGAATAGCTCATAGATATCTCTACTTCTAAACACGGTACCGTTATCGGATAACACCGAACTAGGAGGACCGAACTCCGCTATAATTTGAGACAACTGCATCGACACTTCAGATGAAGACTCATTGCGCAGCCGTCTCCAAATAGTGTAGCGAGATGAAAGGTCGATTATAGTCAAATAAGGAATCCCATTATAGTGAGTTATATCAACTGCTATGTTCTGCCATATAACCGGACTAGTGCTGAAGGCGCCCTTATCCCAACTAAAATTCACCGCCGGATCTATCCTAGCACACCTGTCACAACTACGGACGACTTTCTTTACTAGCCTCCTAGAAACCAAATTTCCTAGCTTCTGTTTGGCTAGATTCAAGGTTCGATCTACACCAAAGTGGCACCTTTCGTGGATCTTTTTAATTTCCATGAGGTTGCGGTTTTGATTATCTGCGCCCTCTGCTACTGCTGCAGATAGAACATTTGCTGTGTCTGCTTGATCTCTCATAACCTGTATCCATTTTTGGGGGACACGAGTGAGGCTGTCCGAAATATTTTCAGCAGATTTCACTAAGTGCGGTTCGACTTTGATTTTTTCGGTTTCTATAATCTCTCTTAGAGTATCAAGTCGACGTTTGATAAGTCTTTCTGATAGAGCACGAGTCTTGACATTGTGCGTTTTATTGATAACTGCCGTCAACCATTTATACACAGTGGATGAATCAGTCTTAATAATTATGTCTCTCTTACCCCAGCGTAGGGCCATATTAAGCCCTTTGATAGCTGCGTCTAATTCACTAATATTGATATGTCCAGTGTCGTTATGTGGTCTCAACCACGAAGCGTCCTCTATTATCTTATCGTTAACTGTCAAGACAACACCTAGAGCTAGGTTGCTAGCATCAGCCCAAACAACAATAGGACTATTTTCAGGGACCGGCCAACTTCCCCTCACTGGATCACCATTAGTCGCTATCTGCCACATCATCTGATTAATGAGATCCATAACTGGCGTCGTGACACTATCATCCCACTTAAGCTGCGCTAACGAAGTCAAGCGTTGGAGGAAACTACAATAAACGCGCAACCACCCAGCAACTGGAAAGTGGCCTAACAGCTCTCCTAGCAAAGTAACGCTGCAGCCGGTATCAATCAGCACTCGCAGTTTGTGTCCATCGATCCACATCGTCCGGATTAATGCGCGGATGCGGGGGCAGCATGATCCGGCACATCCACCTCCGCACGTCCGTTTCCCGAAGCAGTAGACTTGGGGCAATGGGATCGAAGATGCCCAACTTCTCCACAGCTGTAGCAGATAGTGTTGCAGTCCCGAAGAAGATGTCCGATACGCTTGCAGCCGCTGCAGCGCGGTTTGTTTGTTCTCTGCGGATCCCAACGTTGGCGTTTTCCGACGCTGGTTGTTCCAGCTGCCGCAATGTCCAAAAGTTCCGATGGGTTCGCCAGAAGGGCTTTAGCACAGGAAATGATCTGGGACAGCTCCATCTTCTCTCCACATTGAACCTTGACTTGAGGTACAATTTGTTTTGGCAGTGCGTCCACGAGATGATACGAGACGAGTTGTTCCGGTACTGCGCTTCGGTTGCCGATCATGACGCCAAGAGCGCTCTTGATCTGATCCACCACCAGGTCTACTGACTCTCCCGGTATCAGCTTCGTTTCTTTCAAGTCTTGCCATGCGCGCAGCTTTGAGCGGCCAAACATTCGCATGAGTTCGGCCTTAATTGCGCTAAGGTCGGATTGCTTTGCAGGGGGCATCTGCTTCCATGTGGTGTAGGCCGCTCCCTCCAGGAAGATAGGTAGGATTTTCGCCAGTCGGTCATCGGTCTTCTCGTCCTTATTCTCAATGGTGATTTCGGCTGTTAGCAGGAACTTATCCATCCAGAATTCAACATCTTCTCCTCTGCCGCCCGAGAATTTCTTCACCGCGTCGATTAGCTTCATTCCCGCCTTTGCCGTGATAGCTTGTATTGACGCAAGGAAAAACAGCAATTCGTGTCAATAAGAAGGTGCTCTCTTCTCAATAGAACATGCTTATGTCATACTTGATGTGATATGAGTTTCAGCTTTATTCACAGCTAATGGTCAATAGTGACGTCACATGCAGTTAGCACGGGAAGAGGGAAAGTCGCGATTAGATAATCACACACAGACTTCCAATATGCGAACGGAACGGCAACGCACAACAGCTCAAACTCCCACAGTAACCCATCGATATGCCTACAGGCTTAACTTTTGAGGTAATATACAGTAGTTCATATACAATTTCAAATAGGTTATTTTGTATAATAACCGATTGCATTGCAACGTCAAATACTCACTATTATAGTGGCTACAGCAGCCTACATCATAAGTATATAGTTTGGTAGGATTATGTCATTAATTTTAGCGAAATATGAAACAGGGCCTCTGAGGGTTCGTCTTAAACGCAAGTAGGTCTATTTTTGAAAACGGAAGAAGTATCGAATAGAATATTACAAATATCAAAGCAATTATATGCAATGAAAGCAAATAAGGAACTTGAAGATGTCACGAAGTTTCATTGATATATTCCAAATAGTTTTCGAGATATCCAAGTTTGAAAATATAATAGGCCTCGAAGGCTCTGCCCGTCTTTAGAGGGTTTTAAGCTGTAGTTAAGCTGTTGATTAAGGAAATTTCATGAACTTCATTATATTGCAAGTCCTTGCAAGTCTTCAAGCAAAAGTTGAGATCTTGTTGAGAGCTTCTTGGCTGAGATGTCATGTAATTAATTCAATTTTCAGCAGATTGGTTCTATGATTCACAAAGGGTCATTTCTTGAATTTGAATGCTAATGTGGACCCATTTACATCTTTTAAAGTTAATTATGATCTTTGTCTTTGATGATGATGTCTTGCTCCTTCAGTGGCAGGTAGTTTGTGATAAGATCACACTTAAGAAAATAATATCATTATAATAAGGCTGAGCTTTGAAGTAATGGCAACCCATCCAATTGCTAATTTAACAAGCCATATTACCTCTCCAAGGTTGTCATGCATTGGAGGATTTGTAAATGACTTTTCTTTCTTCTGTATTGCTATCATAATCAGTCAAGTTCGTGTAGATTTCTCCAGAAGTGCAAAAATGAGCACATCTCACAGGCACTGGGTCTCACTCTCACTTCAAGTTCATTTAACAAAATCGAAGCTATTTACACATTGATGATTTCATGAATGCTGAGTTACTACTCTGCCTAATAAATTTACTGTATTACTTAATGCAGATGTTGTGATGCGGTATAATCGCAAAATGAGCGCATCTCACATGAGATACTGGGTCTCAACTCAAGTTCATTTAATGAACTCGTCAGTGTATGCACATTGGGGATTTCATAAATGCTGAGTTGCTGCTCTACCTAACATATTTACTCTATGCCAATAATCAACTGTCAGCACTATTTTGAGGCGCACCATGTAACTACATATTCTAATGCATATACAGTGTGTATTATTCAACATTAAATATTTGCTTGTGTAAATAATTTATAGGTAAGAAGGGCATTGCTTCATAGGCATTGCTTCATTCGAAACTGATTGCAGAAAATCAAAAATAGCTTTTAAGAACAATCGAGTCAGCAATAGAATTTTAGCACCTGAATCAGATAGTTGCAATTTAGATAGCCAATCTCTGATTGATGCCTTGATTTTTGATGATTCGCAAACGCACACCTAGCATTCTGACTTTGATGTGATTCCATTGCTATAACAGATATGTCAATGAAACATTCACATGTGAACTACCAGGATAATTCAAGGCCTGTGATCACTCCACAAATTCTCTACATTACTACATTCGACCTCTTCAACTTCTTAAAGATAAGAAGAAGTTCGCAAATGCGACAGATTTTCGACTGAATGTAAGATAATCAAAGCATTGTTATATTTTTTGGCGAATGGTGATGATGTACGAACTCTCCTATCAAAAAGTCAAGATACAATCTTAAATCAATATGATTGGTCGCCTTTCGCTCTCATAACTTTTTAAAAATACTGACTAGCACAATAACATTGTTTTCAGAAAGAACGGCACATGTGGAAACAACCAGGACAATAAATTTGCTACATTTGCGTGTATATACAGAGCTCAGAACGTCAGAAGTGACAACCACAAAGCCAATTGCGGAGCTCGGGTCTGGACATTCAATAGATCATTCAGTACGTTGAATTCCTTGATGAATAAGGCTTCAATCAGCATGATCAGCCACGGTTTGCTATGATACATGAGTAATGGGAAAAAGACCGGACCAGGACACCATAAAATCAAAAAAAATAGTACTTTTAAAAACGACATAAATTCATGAATTTAGTCCCTTTTTCAGGTTTTTAAGACCTAAATTCATGAATTTGGTTCATTCAAAAAGTACCATTTTTTTCAAAAATGGTACTTTTAAAAACGACATAAATTCATGAATTTAGGTCTTAAAAACCTGAAAAAGGGACTAAATTCACAAATTTGGGCGTTTTTAAAAATACCCAATTTTCAAATTTTTCAAAATCTCAAATTTGAGAATTACAATTTTCACCCTCAAAATCATGACCGTTCTAGGACACTAAAAATTATAAAAGTTGAGTATCTCAAATTTGAGAATTACAATTTTCATTGCTTAAATCATGACCGTTCTAGGACACTAAAAATTATAAAAGTTGAGTATCTCAAATTTGAGAATTACAATTTTCACCCCCAAAATCATGACCGTTCCAGGACACCGAAAAATCATAAAAGTTAAGAATCTCAAATTTGAGAATTTCAAATTCATGAATTTTATCCATCTTTCAGGTTTTTAAAATATATCATGTGACTAAAAATATTTTTTTAAAAATGGATGAAACAAAAGTGGAAGGAACTTCAGAAATGGATGAAACAAAAATGGAAGGAACAAAAGTGGAAGGAACCTCAAGAATATATCCTTCGTTATCTCAATTAAAAATAAGTGAATTAAATATTGAAAAACACAAAGATA
Organism: Prostheceraeus crozeri; assembly: GCA_907163375.1. Classification (NCBI taxonomy): domain Eukaryota; kingdom Metazoa; phylum Platyhelminthes; order Polycladida; family Euryleptidae; genus Prostheceraeus; species Prostheceraeus crozeri. Next base: position 96,879 of record CAJQUW010003419.1, read on the forward strand.
GAGTTAGGTATATGAAAGATAAAGAATCTCAATTATTATTAAGATTAGAGCATTATAAAAAGTTAAGAAAGAGATGGTCTAAAGTTAAGAATGTAACACAAGGAATTGGCATATTCTTAACAATAAGTTTAGGTGCTTTAACAATTGTTATATCTTCAGGTGTTTTAGTAATTCCAGTAGTTGCTACAGCTTTAACAGGTACGGGTGTTTTTGCAACTTCACTTGTTACAATGTTAGATAAATCTTTAATAACTAAGAAACGAAAATCATTAAAAACTAAGCATTTACATATTAAAGAAGTCTATGATAAACTACATTACTACTTTCAAAGAGTATGTGATGATAATGTTATTACGTTAGATGAGATTGAAAAATTTGATCAAATAGCTAATGAAGTAAATCAAATATCATTTCAATCACAGACAGAAAAAGTTAATGATAAAAATAAAAAGGATGGTAAAATTTCTAGTGATGGTAAAACTTTTATTGATGATAAAATTTTTAATGAAGAAAATGATAAAATTTTTTTAGAAGAGCTAAAAACTTTATTAGACAAAACTTTATTAAACAAAACTTAATACGAGAAAATTTTAAACGAGAAAATTTTAAACGTGAAAACTTTAAACGTGAAAACTTTAAACGAAAAGATTACAAACAACAAAGCAATAAAAAAATAATTTGTTCAGTAAAATGTTTTTGCTGTATACCAATGTTACCACAAAATTCAAATATTATATTTTAAAAAAATAGACAAAATTAAAGCTGATAATAAAAAATAAAATATTAAAACATTATATTTGTATATTTTTATTACTCGGTAAACAATTGTTCGATAACTCTTTCATGAATTTTTTTATCAATATTAATTGTGATAAATCCATAATCTTTTGACCAAGCATTATTACACGATTGTTTAAATTCATCTTTATCTCTTATACATAAATCTCTTAACAAATCACTTAAGTTTCTTGCATTTATTTCAAATAGTATAAATATATTTGCATTCTTTCTAATAACACTTCCATCTAATGAATACATACTTTGTGTTAAATAAAATACACTACAGTTATTATGTTTACCTCTTGTGAAATAATTTCTTTGAACTGACTGATTTCTGTCATTAACACAATCATCAAAAATTACACAATGTTTCATTGTTTTATCTAGTTTACTAGGATCTTGCATATTACCACTATCATCTATTAATTGTATTTTTATATGCTTATTTTTATTGGATTCAACTAATTGTTTATTTTTTGCTGCTTCTTCACACCACAAATTTATTTCTTCTTCATATTCAGATTTTTCGTATTCTTCGAATAGAGAAGCAATTGCTGTTTTTGTAAGATTATTTTCAAATCCATATTTTAAAAATTGATAGACGGGTTGTTCTGCTGTTGTTGTATAAATTATAAGATTGTTATAATCTAAAAAATTTGGAGTCGTTAAAATTTTAAATAATAGATATGTTTTTCCACATCCTGATCTTCCGCAAATAACTGCTAAAACTTTATTAGATAAATTTGGATGATGATTAAATTTAAGTTTTTTTTTATTTAAAGTCATTTCATTCATTTTTAAAGTAATAAATTCATCCATTATTGAATTAGTGTTTTTAGAAACAAAAAAATAAAAATAAAATTTTAATTTAAGTTTATTTTTTGTTTCTAATAATAAGATTAATAAGATTAATAAGATTAATAATGAAAATGATAAAAAAAATTAAACTTCTCTATTGTAGCGTAAAAGTTTATACCTCCCGAACCAAAAGATCTATCATAATCTCTTCACCTCCAAAATTTATTTCTTGTCCTTTTTCATCAGTGATTCTAATGCCAATGTTGTTAATAGTTTTTCTTGTAATAGGAAAATATATTAATGTTTGTGGAATTACATTTAATCTATAACCAATGGGTACAGTAAAAGCTGGAAAACTGAATATTAAATTTGATAATTTACCATTTATATATCCTCCTTCAATAATGTCACAATGTACAACAATTGAATTTATTTCAGTTATTTTTGGAATCTTCTCACCTAAATGATAACCTTGACTATAGGTTTGTTTATTAAATCCTAATAGCTTTGACAATGATCTATCATGATTAAAATCAACTTGATGATTTTCGTCTAAAGTAAGAGAAAATTTATTAACTGCCGGTTCAACTGCAAAATGTAATTGTTTCTTATCTTTAAATGGTATACCTAAATGTCTCTTAATTTCATTTGATATTGTTTCAACTTCGTAAGAACCAGGAAGAAAAGTTAATATTTTCCATGTTTTGCCTTTATCAGTAGAATATCTAAATTGATCATTCACATCTTTGATAACGTTTTGAATAGTGTTAAATGTGGAGAAACTAGTCAATGCAATTTGATAATTTTTATTTTGTTCCAAATGTAGAATGGGTTCTAAATTACAAGTGTGTGATGAAGTAGTTGTTATAATTTTTAACGTCGTACTAAATTTTGATGAACCCAAAATCTCTGTCAAATTTTCTAAATGATTATTAATTTTGTCTAAATCTGCTGAACACATTTTTAAAATAAAAAAATTAAATAAATATTTTTTTATAAAAAAAGTAAAACAACAACATATTTCAGCTACGGGCGAAGTCCTGGAGGACATCAGAGATGTCCAGTTACACTTTTATAATCCTCTTCATTTAGAATCTTCTTTTCTAACAGTCTTTTCAATATAGCATGAATTTCATTAAAACTAGAATTATGTCCTTCTTTTATTGCCGATATTAAAATATTTAATCTATTTAGTAATTTTTGTGGATCATCTGGTAAAAATACAGTTGTTTCTGTTTTCTGTTTTTCAGATAAACCTTTCCCTACTTTAACTCCCGTTGATAATAAATTTTCTAATTGTTTATAACGTCTTAGAGATTTTACTACACCAACTCTGTCTAACATAGCTTTATATTTTATGAGATCTTCTACAGCATAATTTTTTAAATCTGCTCCTCTTAAAAGATCAACAAAATTTCTATCTAAACTAATAGGTTTTTTATCTGGCGTAAAAATTAATCCTCGTAAAGGTTGTGGAAATATTTCTTTACCACCAAGATAAAATCTTGCAAATAATTTTTTATCTAAAAAGAAAGTAGAATGTTCGAATAACATAGATTTTGGTAATTTTTTATCTATGTTTGCCTCTAATAAACCATAGTCATCTAATAGTGTTTTAAGTACAGGATCCGCTATATCAACACGTTTTTCATTAAGTTCCTTTTCAAGAGTTTTAAATGGTTCGACAGTTTTTTCATAATCAGTTTTTACTTCTTCAGTTAATTTTAATTTATCAAACATATCAGATTGAATACCAGCTTTTGTCATTCTATGTTGAAGATGATTTTCTTTCATAATATTTCTTTGTTTTATTAATTCGTCTAATTGTTTTATTCTTTTAAAATTATCAGCTCTAACTTTATCCATTTTTATATGATAATTTTATATTATTATTTTATTTTATAATATTTTATATTTTTATATTGTTATATTGTTATATTTAGAAAATAGAAATTAGAAAATTAAAAAGGTAAAGTAGTTATTCCATCAGGTAAAATTTTTCTTTTATCATCAAATGGATCTAATGCTAATTTATGTTCTTCTTTTAAATACATTTTATGTTTTTTTGAATTAAGTCTATAATTACATGCTGTTTTTATTTCAGTATTAAATAATGCATTTTTATAATCTTGAAATGTTATTTGATTAGCCACTGATGCCTTTGAAATTCCTTTTAATGTTTTATGTGTTTTAATATTATTAGTTGTATTATAACAGTAACATTTAGATTTTAAAAATATAGCTTCTGTTATGAAATCTTCATTTCCTTCTAATTCATCTTTTACTTTACATAAATCAGAAGGATGAATGATATCTTTTATTTTATTAATTTCTTCATCAAGTGTAGAATTATACGGTATTGTTAATTCTAAGAAAACAGAATCGGTATCTGTAAAGTGTAATTTATAGTTTTTGCCATAAGCAGGCGCTAAATAATCATATATAAATCTATACATAAATAGTTTAGCTAATTCTAATATAGTGAAACCTATAAAATTAAACTTATCATGTTTTACGCTGTTTCGACGTAAATGTACAGCACATAGTTCATCACTAAATCTAGTAGTTCTTTTATATGTAGGTTTCCTTGTTAAATTTTGAAACCTATCTTTATCATAAACTATTTCAATATTTTGTCTATTACGCACATTTTCTAAAGTCTTACCATAAAATGCATTATTCATTAATTTGAAGAACACGTTTCCAAAATCATCTTTATTTCTTTTAGATATTTTGCGTTTTTCAATATTGAACTCAATATAATCTTTTAACCATTTAGATTTTTTATACACTAGTTTCCGGTGAATTTTTGTGAGAATCATTCCATGATCTAAATACCAATCTAGCATTCTTCCTTCAACAACATACTTTCCTTTATTGCTTTGTGTTAACATAAGTTTTTTTGTTGGTCTGTATTTCTTAGGAATTAAAGATTTTTGATAATCTGAAAAATCTTTTATAATGGGAATTTTGTTTTCTGGGCAGAAAGGATAATATTTTGTTGCATCTTTTATATAATCAGGGTATACTAAATCAACTTCATATATATAACCAGAATTACGATTTCCATCATATGTTTTTTGATAATCAAGATTATTACACCATGTCATCTCACCTGTTGGTAATTCTTGTATCATGCAAGAAGAATATAAGCTATTAAAATCATAATATAACAAATAGTTTTCTCTCATGAATTCATCAATTGCTTTTTCACGTTCTACTCCTTCTCGTTTCGTTCGAAAAATTTCTAATATTTTTTCTTTTTCTTCTGGAGATAAAGGTTTCATTATTCCATATTCTTGTGGATTTACTTTCTTATTATAACATTTAACATATCTATTACCTAAAACGGATGAAACTCCACCTCTAATTCCAGATTCAAAAAATAATAATTTATCATATGTATTTTCTTTATAATGTTTAAGTTTAACACCAGTATGTTTTAATCCTGCTAACCATGTTAAACCTGGTGTAGAATAACAATAACATGGATCTATTCCGTAATATTCTAAACACATATCACGAAAGTTTTCAAAAAGATCAGCTAGTATTAATACATCTATCTGTAGATATTTCATTGTATAATCATACATTGTTTTACAATTTAACTCTCTCCAATTTTTTTCAGCTTCTGCATAATCTTCTTCAGATAATTGTGATTGTTTTAATGTTGATTTAAATTTATTTATTGGAGGAAGTTGTTCTTCTTCCATAATTTTATTCACAGAATTAAAATCAGTCTTCGACTGTGAACCACAGGTTTTATCTCCAGTTATATCAGTCTCCGACTGTGAGCCACAGGCTATATACTCATACGGAAATATTCCTTTTAAAGGTTTTAAATTATATTTATTTAATATTTTACATTGTTCAGGTTTCAAAGTTTTTCCCATAACATCTAATGAATAAGGAGTAAAAAATCTAAATGCATCTAAAATTCTAATACAACCTAATTGCATTGAAAAATATTCTTCTTCTTGTTTGCATAGTACATTTATTTTTTGTTGATGTAATTTTTCAGATGAAAATAAATCTTTCATTACTAGATGGAAATCATATTTAGAACCATTGT
>CAJQUW010003420.1:0-90134 GCA_907163375.1 Prostheceraeus crozeri
GGCATGAGAATCGATTGGGTCTCAACATAACTTGGGTGGTCCGTTTTTTATGATCAGCTCTGTGACTGTAAAAGGGAAATCCACCGTCGATCAGCTGTTTATTGTTAGGCAATTTCTGTAGAAATACTTGGAATGCAATTAGGACAGAAGACATCTAATCGTCGATTTCAAGAAAGCATACGATAGTATACAAAGACCAACCTTATGGAGCGCAACAAGAAATTCGGCAACGAATTTGCTTGCTACGAAGCAAGCAACTGTTGTCTGAGAGCTGGAGGCCAAGTCACAGACGCTTTTTTTTGTTCTCTTCCGACTTGAAACAGTGATGCCCTCCGGCTCCAATATTGATCAATTTCGGCTGAAGTGGGTGATGAGACAAGTGAGAACTTCGGGTGGATTGAATCTAGAAGACCTGAATTGTGACCGGTTGGCATATGTGGATGATGTCGATTTAATGGCCGAGAGCCTGGTAGTGCTGGATAGAAAGTAGGCGGATACGGTGAGGCAAGAATTCTGCCAAATAAGTGGCCGGGACGACTGGATGGTTGTGGCGCAGAATCGAGTCGAATGGAACTGCAGTGGCAAATGGTCTGAATGGACTGAGGATCTCCGGACGTAGTGAGTATATTTGCAGAAAAGCGACAACTCAAAGACGTGTTTAATTTGATATAGAGTAAATAATTCTAAAATAAATACAAAGTAGATATAAGCAAGGAAATGAAAACTAACTTATTTTAAGCACTTGCGACAACTCTAGTCATAATAAGATAACGTCATTAAGCAAAGGATGCTAAATAGTCTTGCTTCAAAAGCTAAAAACATTCAATTCATATAGGGGGCCAGCTATGAAAGGAGATTAAGTGAAAATACTGAAATCGAGACATGCACAACTGGAAATTAGCATAGATAAGGTAAATGAGTTGATTTTTGTTTTCTTTTATTCAATTCAATAGAAGGAATGTCTGTTTTGAATTCACAAAGAAGGTACTCGTGTGGTGTGTCAAGTACTTCTTGATTGATTCAAAATGAAATGACTGAAGTATCAAAGATTACATACTACACCTGACTTTCACTACCAGCATTTCAGATTTGCATTAAGCAAGTTAGTGAAGTTTCGACGAGCATTCATTAAATACGGCTCGCATCACTTTAAACACACTCGCCTAAGTTAGTGCGCCTGCAATAATTAAAATATGACGCTTTTTGCAAACACATTGAAAATAGAATAATTCAATATTGAGTTGCATTCTCAGTTGAAAAATGGAAACAGACCTAAATAGCTGCCATTTCATTCAATGTCAGGAATTATCAGAAGGCGTAATTTACATCTCAGATCTGTTTCCATTTTTCAACTGAGGATGCAATTCAATATTTAATTATTCTATTCATACCAACATTTCAGTCTACGAATTTATAGCAATCTCCTTTTCATAATTTGCATTTTGCAATTAAAGAACTCACAGTCTTACACACAACCCAAATGAAGATAATGACTGGAACAGTCCTATAATATTAGATTAATTAATATTTTTGGGTAGGCTATATTGGAATGTCAATCACATGTAAATCTAATTAAATGATATGTGAGCGAAGTGTTCGACTACTCATCGCTTCATTGGTTTCTCTGTTCTTGTTCAATTGTGCATATGTACTAGTATGGACCTAACATGAAACTATGCTGTACAGCCACATTGGTTCATGCAAATACTTACTACACCTTTCATATTTTTCAGGAGCCTATTCACATTGGTGGATCGTCCAACTTCCCGAAATCTTCGGTATCGATTGATGGAATGGATATTCGCACGAATGGTGCCGCCCAAGACCACAGCAATTTTTGCGATGGCTTTTCTAGTTTTCAATTTAAGTCACAGACCTTCGCAGGAAGAAACTTCGGAGTGCCTCTAGTGCTCTCTGAACACCAGAATGAATTTCAGTAAGAAATGCTCCGAGCATTATATGAGAACTCTGCACTTTATTTGACCCTCAATCAGGCGCATTAATGGAAAATTTTCTTATTTTTTTATTGTTGCAAATAAATATGACATCAAGCTGATTTATAGCCGAATTAGTAATCTATGAACAACTTTTAAGATTGTGACATATAATATGATTTTGGATGAGGGCCTAAAAAATGAATAATGTTTTCTACCCATAGTATAATAGCATGCAGAAATACTTGAAATTGCTTGAAATGCGCAATAATGACACAATGTAGTAGGCCTGTAACTTCTATCTTTCAAAGTAATTGTTGATTTATTGACTTTGACAACATGTACAGGGTGACCAGTTAAGGACGCCGGATTGAATTCAATAGCCATATCCACGATACTGAAGATATGTTATTAATTAAATGCCTGGAATATTTACAAAGGTATGTAACTTCATTTTGCATTGTCAATTTGCTATGAATTTGATGCAGAAGTTGCATTGGGTGAGTTCCACTCATAATGGTAATAGAACACCTGGCACAGTCACACCACTTGCCATTTGTATTATTGGATAGAAAATCCCAGGGCATCTTTATGCCATCGGTCACAGCAGTTGCCCCCTTAGTACAAAGTTAAAAGAACCCTTACAAAGTTCAAGTTGCACAATAGTTTGAAACTTCCCAAGTAGCACAGCCCAGTGGGCCCCAATATGGGAAGATACCGTTTTGCCCAATGGCCCCGTGGGCTACCCGAATGGTAGCAGGTGCCGGCCAACATCAGGAAATGGCCGTTTTAATCCCACGTAATCCCATATGCACCGGCGTGTAAACGACGTTGGCCCAGCAAAAGTTGCCCAATGTTGCCACAAAATACCCATCGTCAGCGCGCATGCATTTAACGTGCACGCAGCGGCTCCACACCGAGCCGACGCCGAAATGAGGTCCTACCCATGAAGTGCCGACTCGGGTGCGTCAATCTTGCGATTTTCTTTCTGCAGTACCGCATTAGTTCCATTCCCGATTATCTATCTTGGCCGCAGCAACAATGCCGTGACACTAGTTATGGCGATACATATAATAGCTGCGCTACTGATGTACATACACATCCCCCGCCATTTTGAGCCAGAGAAACATGGATGTGTACATCAGTAGCGCAGCTATTATATGTATCGCCATAACTAGTGTCACGGCATTGTTGCTGCGGCCAAGATAATCGGGAATGGAACTAATGCGGTACTGCAGAAAAGAAAATCGCAAGATTGACGCACTCGTGTCGCACTTCATGGGATAATCAAGCTGACTGCAATTCAAAACTCCCTTCCTGATTTAATCGGTTAAACTTACGAAGCGGTTAGATGTGCTGTTTGTGAGATAAAATACAATTCTGAAGTTCAAATGTGTATGTTCTCATCATAAAAAGGGGACTGAAACAATAGCATAATCACACAAGTATTAAAATCTGATACAGAATTACATGATATGAGACTTGTCAAAATGAACACGCTGAATTTTATTTGGACATCTAACACAGAGATTCTAGAATAAATTATTTATACGTATATACAGCACTTATTAGAAATATCTGATAACCTAGTTTTCCAACAACCAACATAATCACTTAAAATGAAAGAAATAGCTAAATAGCTATGAGCATGACTGCAGTTGGCCATCCTTTCTTACATTAGCATAAATAAATTGACACTGCCATCAGTGCTGCATCGGAGAAACTCGGAGGCTTTTGCAGAGAAAAGGATCAATTAGCCCTTCAAAGGCAATCCTCCATCTGAAAAATCCAACCTCTAGCAGGCAGAAAATTTCAAAATGCTAATAAGAACTAACTAACTATACCCAAAAACATCGATTCATTTCTATAGGATATGACGGACAATTAGTAAGCATTTTAGCGTTTAGCTACTACAGTCTTGCTCAGCTACATTTATTATTTTTATTTGTTATTAAGTAGTTAGAAGAGAGCTATTCAATATTTCCATTAAGTACTGCATCTAACCATATCGCATGATGTCTAACAGAAAAGGATTGATTAGATTTGAATAAAAAAACCTTTACAATAGCACGAATGTTGTGAAGAGTATTCAATCTCCTCTTGAAGTGGAGTTATGTACTAAAAGCCATCTATTTAAAAAAATTCATTTTAACAAGTCTTAGAATTACCGGTAAAGAATACTGAAGCGTGGTAAGTAAAAAAATTACGGATGAACCGTTGAATTTTGAATGAACTAGAGGCTTGATATGAAATTGAAATTAAGTTCGAGCATATTATCAATGCCATTTAAGCAATGTCTAAGCAACAGCTTTAAGTAATACATTTCCCACTCATTACAAGACAAAATGAAATTGATGTGACTTTTTTACAGAAGCTGCAGTTTAAGAATACAGACGAATAACAGCTACGCGGTAATGATAGTAAATTCACGACAATGTCTCATCTGCAATTACAGGCAAGATAATTAATCTGGATACGAATCATAATTATCAAGCAACCTGGAAAAATCTGAAAGGCAGATAGTGATTATAATATTGGTAAATCTTGGTAATTTTTATTGATCTGGTAAAGAAAGATCTGATATCATTTTCCTTTATAGTTGAAATCAATGAAATATTATTATTCTTCAGTCTTTCTACCCACAAAAATCAATAAATTATGGCAAAATATATTTCGTCGATCTGGTCTCATCAATTGAGATAGAAAGGAGTCCTAAGTAAAAATTTTGGAGATCAAGTGCTAAATCATTTGAAATCTCTGTACAAAATTACAAACCATCAATGTCAATGTCGACATCTACCAAATATACATATACCAAAGTTCATTTACTGTTGTTGTACTGACAGAACTGCGACAATCAATGAGCTGTGGTATATGTGTATATTTGTTAGATATCGATATTGACAGTTTGTAATTTTGTAGGAATTTCGAATGATTTGGCATTTGATTTCCTGAATTTTTTCATATGATTTCTTTCTATTTCAATTGATAAAGTCAGATCGGCGAAATATATGTTGACATAGTTTATTAATTTTTATACCCAGAAAGCTTAAAAATTCAGTAATTTCAACTAAAAAGAAAATGATTAATGAAGATGAATTTCTTCATTTTCTGAGTCATGGGTACAGAGGTGATAATACCCGGAATATATTCTAAACAGGAAGCATAAAGAACTAATCTCCGATAAAATTTGTCATAAAGCTTCATAGCCTCAATAAACATTTTCATAAAAATAAGTTGAATAAAACTTGAAATTCAACGGTTCATCAGGTGATGTGATCAATGAAACTATAAAAAAGCTACTGGCGCGCGTAGCGCATCTATGAAAGTGAAAGTCAGAGAAGACCACTCAATAGTCCGAGTCCACTTAGTCCGAGTCAGATAAATCACTGTGACTTAACTGAGCTTGGGCCTGCGCCTCCTTCATCTAAACTATGGTTGTCGCCGCCCACCTTTGCGGTCCCTTGTACCACGCAGATACCTGCTGGAGATTTCCTCAAAATTCTTGGAAGTTATCGTTGGAAACTGCTGTTTCTTCACAGAATCTGTAACGGAAATGGCACCATTTTACACCCACATAGCTGCTCTGTCACTGAAATGGTGTCGTTTTCATATTTCAAGATAAAAGTTTGCAACATCCGGTGGATATGACGATCCCAGTTAATTAAAATTCATCGGAGATAATAGTCCGTTTCATAAAAAGTGGATCATCCTAAAATTTGACTAAATAAAACATAAGTATGATACAAAAAGCATTTTTCATGTTATTTCATGTCCCTAATATATTTAAATGTCCTTGTATAATCTGATAAGCTATGATACAGTAACAGTTCTTAAGAAGCTAATATTTTGTGGCCCTACCCTTATTGTCAATGACATTACCAATTCGTCTAGGCATTGATTCGATGACATCGTTGATTTTTGACTGATCTAACTTTCTCCACTCTCTTTTTAACAGTGACGCAAGTTGTGATACGCCATCTGTAGGTAGCAGTGAACGACGAACGTTACGTTTTAGAATACTCCATACATTTTCTATGGGATACAGATCAGGAGAACGAGCTGGCCAAGATAATGTCCTAAGCCCTAATTAAAACTTGCATAAGTTGACTCTACTACTCCTGTGACACGTAGCATTATCATCTATAAATAACCAAGTCGATGGATCACCAAGTTGATCTGTCATTTGGCCAATTTTCATTCGTAAAACATTCACATAGCGTTCAGAATTCATGGTTCCTTTCTGCATGTGAAGTCTTCTACGAATAGTGGACTTAGAAATAGACGAATCTAGTGCAGCCATCTCAGTTAACGAGAGACTTGGATCAACTTTAACAAATCTCAAAATGGATGTTTTGCGTGGACGGCCAGAGCCCTCTTTACGACAGAGCCGAAAATCATCATTATGCCATCGATGCACATTTGTGTAAAGGACATTTAGTCGCTTGCTTGTACCTCGCAAAGAAAACCCTGACACTTTGCCTTTTGTGAATGCGATCTCGTTATTGTTCATTTGTGCTTTGTATTGTTTTCAACCGGTAAGAGATAGATTTCTAGCTGAAAGCAATCAGGAGTGCTGCCAACACCACCGCAACGAAGTCAGGAAGCTATGTAACATGAAGTCCAGTTAATCACATGTAGCAGTTACATTATTGTTGATGAATAATGGTGCTATCATAGAAATCCGATTAATATTATTGCGCGTTAGTTAGACTAGAATGGCCACAACAATATCGCAGAACACTACGCCGTGGTTAAGTCGTGACTATAGCAACGGTACACTTATGACTCAGCACCAGTACATCAATGAAGTAGGTCACGTCCAAACACGTGGTTTTCAGCTGACAATCATTCGGCATCAGTGTTAACATGAATTCTTCGCTGATGCAATGGATTTTCTAGTGTGAAATAATCATCGTAAAGACAGCGTGAGGGATATTGCTATTACAAATCGCAAATGTGCATCGCAATATGACTTTGTGTGTTTACTACCACTATCACTGCTACGCGTGCATTTCTGTTGAATTGGATTGCGATCAAAGCGCCATTGCGATGGAAGTTTTTTCTTTATCTGCCGGATAACAGACTGTGAATGGAAAGTGATGCACCTACTATCCAAGGACGGAGAGAGCATGTAGAAGAAGTGTTCTGATTAACTTCAGCATTGTGTTTGCACGATTACAATTGCACTTCTTGCCCACCATCGATGTATTGGTCGCTTTTTCAATCAGAGAGTATTAGCTGATGAACAGGAGATATTAGACTTGCAGATAAATGCTGCTGTTTATGGTAAAAGTGGCAAAATAATTTTGATAAACAGCGACTCGAACTCTGGTACTTAGTCACAACAGCGACAAAACTGCAACTTGACACATACACCAGAGGAACACGGCCTCTACTCGCAGCATGCTAAAATATAGAACATGAACAATTTTATGGGGACGGCAGTTTGCAGACGCAGAAGTACTTTTGAGCCTGCTTTTCACAAGGCATCCTTCTCACAAATATTATCTCGGGTAAAGAGATGTATCTCATTCCTGCTTTATGATCAAATCATCAGTCAGAAAACAATTTTTGTGACATTATAGACATGCACTGCATACCGGGCGTAATGGTTACTACTTGGTCGAAGCTCTCGTGGCCATGGAGGCAATCAACCGGAAGCTGTCCTGAGAAAAGAACATGAAATTGATGCAGTCATACCCTCAATTAATATTTGACAATTAAAAATGCTAAACGAGCGAAGAAATCAATAAATTTGTGAGCGGCGGAAGTTTCAGCGTTGCAGAAACAGTAGCATTTAATATCTGGTCTTGGCGACCACGACGACGACTATATATTCAAAAAATATCTTTCTACCATTGAAATATGACGTAAGTCATTGAGCCATAATAAACTACTGTCAATGCGTAGGCTACATTATAGTCCCAAAAGTATATCGGCATATTTCACGCTTCATTGATCGTTTTGCTCTGCAAATGAACGGATTATCAAAATTGCCTTTTGAATACATAGATTGAAGGGCTTAAAAATTTATTAACTTAGGCAAATTTATTCTCCTAGCGGCAGTACTGCATGGCATTGCACGCCAGAAATCCACCAATTATTTCCGATGTCTAATTTGAAATTAGAAATGTGAACGTATTTCATTTGCATCCGAGTAGAATAAAATGTTCTCACAGGGCTGGCGAATTACAGGGAGGACCACAGCATATGGAGGGACCAAGTGAATGATTTTAAAACTCAATTTACTATTTTGCTTGTAATCGACTTAACGAGTTGAGGTAGCTCATGACTCTGGATTATAATCTAGTGCTCAGATGATAGGCCTAAGTGTCGAAATACTCTCTTTCAAAAACACAAAAGACAGAATTTTAGAGTACCGGATTGAATATTTTGTTTCTCACTTTTACGTCGTTTCTGTGCCCGTGTTGACCTCTATTGAGGCTATCGTAGTCTATTTTCGGACGTAAAGGAGCAGTGTTCAACTGCATGAATTGAAATGACGAGTTTTATTTAGCGCAGGCCTATAATCTAAGTATGCATTGGGATGCTAATTATCGCTTCTGCTGCTTGAGAACAAAGTTGCTTATTAGTTTTTTTCACTTTGAGTTTGTTTTCAGACAGTTTTGCAACAAATTTAGAGAAAGCGGATGGACAAATAGGCTAACTGGAGTTTAAAATGCAATTATAATGGTAATTAATTGATCACACTACAAATAATTAGATTGCCTCCAACAGAGTTGAGAATTACTTAAACATTTCAAAAAAGAAGAGATTGACATCTTTAGTCTTGGAGACTCGTAATATTTGAATTTTATTTCACTCGATTTTCTTTCCATTTAAATAGCCTATGACATCCTATACCAATAGCACTTTTGTCTTTAATGATCGTCAATACTTCATGAAAAGATGAAGTCACAGATTTTATTTAAAAATGCTGTAAAATCGATTTAAAATTTTAAGTCTTACCATATAGTATATAATATATCTACTCCATGAGTCTTACTTTCATGTTCATAGCATTTTTTATTTAATGAACCTGCCGATCTTCTACGTGAGACTAACGCAAATTTATAAACTCGAACTTACAATCTAGTACTTTGCGCAACGAATATTACTAACAAAGATGATAGGCTGCAAACATTCTTCAAAATTTTTCCACAAATGTTCACCGATTTTGCTTTTGTTGTCATTGAGATCATCCAATCTTATATTACAAAAAATGTCCATCCTACTATTTTTTTCTACAATCAAAAGGACAGATCCTACAAAATTGAAAAGTCAAATATGTCAAGCGCAAAGTTTATTCGACATGAAATAATATGGCTACAAACTACCGATGTCTTCGAAGTTTGAAAAACAATTAAATAACGATTTGTCCTTTCCTTCCGTAGTTGCTTGTACAGTTCCGGAAGAGTCGCACACCATGTTTGATTTCCAGATCTGACACGAAAATGCCACAATCACATTCTGAAAAACACAAAATCTCTGGTTGACATTCAGGCAGAGGAGAAGAAAAGAGTCATTTTACAAACATGAAACACAAGTGTAAACAAAATGCAGAAAACAAAATATTATCAGTATGAGAAGCAAAGGATAAACGTAAATACACAAAAACACAAATGATACCAGTGTCAATTCATTAACAAAACTACGATAAAATAAAAAGTCGTAAGTTTCAGCTATCTAACATCACGAAATTGACCGAGGAAAAATGAAGTAAAATGAAACGGTCTAAGTCGGCCGCCACACACGCATAATAGGACAGTATAAAAATGGTTCCGTTTGAAAATCTATCCAGAATTAATTCATAACAGAAATGCAACCTTCATAGATCAACAAAATAAATTTCCACAACCGCACAAACGACTCAGCATAGTCAAATCAATCAATACCGACTTCGTCAACATTTTTTCGAATACCTCACTACTCTTCAACCACTCAAATCAATCATCTATGTTTCGAAAATATCCTTAATTTACAAAAATAGAAATGCAACTTTCATACATCAACAAAACAAATCTCCAACACCATACCAACGACTCAGCATAGTCAAATCAATCAATACCGACTTTGTCAACATCTTTTCGAATACCTCACTACTCTTCAACTACTCAAATCAATCATCTATGTTTCGAAAATATCCTTAATTTACAAAAATAGAAATGCAACCTTCATACATCAACAAAACAAATTTCCACAACTGCACAAACGACTCAGCATAGTCAAATCAATCAATACCGACTTCGTCAACATCATTTCGAATACCTCGCTACTCGTCAACTACTCAAATTAATCATCTATGTTTCGAAAATATCCTTAATTTACAAAAATAGAAATGCAACCTTCATACATCAACAAAACAAATTTCCACAACTGCACAAACGACTCAGCATAGTCAAATCAATCAATACCGACTTTGTCAACAGTTTTTCGAATACCTCACTGCTCTTCAACTACTCAAATCAATCATCTATGTTTCGAAAATATCCTTAATTTACAAAAATAGAAATGCAACCTTCATACATCAACAAAATAAATTTCCACAACCGCACAAACGACTCAGCATAGTCAAATCAATCAATACCGACTTTGTCAACATTTTTTCGAATACCTCACTACTCTTCAACTACTCAAATCAATCATCTATGTTTCGAAAATATCCTTAATTTACAAAAATAGAAATGCAACCTTCATACATCAACAAAACAAATTTCCACAAACGCACAAACGACTCAGGATAGTCAAATCAATCAATACCGACTTCGTCAACATCTTTTCGAATACCTCACTGCTCTTCAACTACTCAAATCAATCATCTATGTTTCGAAAATATCCTTAATTTACAAAAATAGAAATGCAACCTTCATACATCAACAAAACAAATTTCCACAACTGCACAAACGACTCAGCGTAGTCAAATCAATCAATACCGACTTTGTCAACATTTTTTCGAATACCTCACTACTCTTCAACTACTCAAATCAATCATCTATGTTTCGAAAATATCCTTAATTTACAAAAATAGAAATGCAACCTTCATACATCAACAAAACAAATTTCCACAAACGCACAAACGACTCAGCATAGTCAAATCAATCAATACCGACTTCGTCAACATCTTTTCGAATACCTCACTACTCTTCAACTACTCAAATCAATCATCTATGTTTCGAAAATATCCTTAATTTACAAAAATAGAAATGCAACCTTCATACATCAACAAAACAAATTTCCACAACTGCACAAACGACTCAGCATAGTCAAATCAATCAATACCGACTTTGTCAACATTTTTTCGAATACCTCACTACTCTTCAACCACTCAAATCAATCATCTATGTTTCGAAAATATCCTTAATTTACAAAAATAGAAATGCAACTTTCATACATCAACAAAACAAATTTCCACAAACGCACAAACGACTCAGCATAGTCAAATCAATCAATACCGACTTTGTCAACATCTTTTCGAATACCTCACTACTCTTCAACTACTCAAATCAATCATCTATGTTTCGAAAATATCCTTAATTTACAAAAATAGAAATGCAACCTTCATACATCAACAAAACAAATTTCCACAACTGCACAAACGACTCAGCATAGTCAAATCAATCAATACCGACTTTGTCAACATTTTTTCGAATACCTCACTACTCTTCAACTACTCAAATCAATCATCTATGTTTCGAAAATATCCTTAATTTACAAAAATAGAAATGCAAACTTCATACATCAACAAAACAAATTTCCACAACTGCACAAACGACTCAGCATAGTCAAATCAATCAATACCGACTTCGTCAACATCTTTTCGAATACCTCACTACTCTTCAACTACTCAAATTAATCATCTATGTTTCGAAAATATCCTTAATTTACAAAAATAGAAATGCAACCTTCATACATCAACAACATACCAACGACTCAGCATAGTCAAATCAATCAATACCGATTTTGTCAACATTTTTTCGAATACCTCACTACTCTTCAACTACTCAAATCAATCATCTATGTTTCGAAAATATCCTTAATTTACAAAAATAGAAATGCAACCTTCATACATCAACAAAACAAATTTCCACAACAGCACAAACGACTCAGCATAGTCAAATCAATCAATACCGACTTTGTCAACATCTTTTCGAATACCTCACTACTCTTCAACTACTCAAATCAATCATCTATGTTTCGAAAATATCCTTAATTTACAAAAATAGAAATGCAACCTTCATACATCAACAAAACAAATTTCCACAACTGCACAAACGACTCAGCATAGTCAAATCAATCAATACCGACTTTGTCAACATTTTTTCGAATACCTCACTACTCTTCAACCACTCAAATCAATCATCTATGTTTCGAAAATATCCTTAATTTACAAAAATAGAAATGCAACCTTCATACATCAACAAAACAAATTTCCACAACTGCACAAACGACTCAGCATAGTCAAATCAATCAATACCGACTTTGTCAACATCTTTTCGAATACCTCACTACTCTTCAACTACTCAAATCAATCATCTATGTTTCGAAAATATCCTTAATTTACAAAAATAGAAATGCAACCTTCATACATCAACAAAACAAATTTCCACAACTGCACAAACGACTCAGCATAGTCAAATCAATCAATACCGATTTTGTCAACATTTTTTCGAATACCTCACTACTCTTCAACTACTCAAATCAATCATCTATGTTTCGAAAATATCCTTAATTTACAAAAATAGAAATGCAAACTTCATACATCAACAAAACAAATTTCCACAACTGCACAAACGACTCATCATAGTCAAATCAATCAATACCGACTTCGTCAACATCTTTTCGAATACCTCACTACTCTTCAACTATTCAATTTAATCATCTATGTTTCGAAAATATCCTTAATTTACAAAAATAGAAATGCAACCTTCATACATCAACAAAATAAATTTCCACAACCGTACAAACGACTCATCATAGTCAAATCAATCAATACCGATTTTGTCAACATTTTTTCGAATACCTCACTACTCTTCAACTACTCAAATCAATCATCTATGTTTCGAAAATATCCTTAATTTACAAAAATAGAAATGCAACCTTCATACATCAACAAAACAAATTTCCACAAACGCACAAACGACTCAGCATAGTCAAATCAATCAATACCGACTTTGTCAACATTTTTTCGAATACCTCACTACTCTTCAACCACTCAAATCAATCATCTATGTTTCGAAAATATCCTTAATTTACAAAAATAGAAATGCAAACTTCATACATCAACAAAACAAATTTCCAACACCATACCAACGACTCAGCATAGTCAAATCAATCAATACCGACTTTGTCAACATTTTTTCGAATACCTCACTACTCTTCAACTACTCAAATCAATCATCTATGTTTCGAAAATATCCTTAATTTACAAAAATAGAAATGCAACCTTCATACATCAACAAAACAAATCTCCAACACCATACAAACGACTCAGCATAGTCAAATCAATCAATACCGACTTTGTCAACATTTTTTCGAATACCTCACTACTCTTCAACTACTCAAATCAATCATCTATGTTTCGAAAATATCCTTAATTTACAAAAATAGAAATGCAACCTTCATACATCAACAAAACAAATCTCCAACACCATACGAACGACTCAGCACAGTCAAATCAATCAATACCGACTTTGTCAACATTTTTTCGAATACCTCACTACTCTTCAACTACTCAAATCAATCATCTATGTTTCGAAAATATCCTTAATTTACAAAAATAGAAATGCAACCTTCATACATCAACAAAACAAATTTCCACAACTCCACAAACGACTCAGCATAGTCAAATCAATCAATACCGATTTTGTCAACATTTTTTCGAATACCTCACTACTCTTCAACTACTCAAATCAATCATCTATGTTTCGAAAATATCCTTAATTTACAAAAATAGAAATGCAAACTTCATACATCAACAAAACAAATTTCCACAACTGCACAAACGATTCAGCATAGTCAAATCAATCAATACCGACTTCGTCAACATCTTTTCGAATACCTCACTACTCTTCAACTACTCAAATTAATCATCTATGTTTCGAAAATATCCTTAATTTACAAAAATAGAAATGCAACCTTCATACATCAACAAAACAAATTTCCACAACTTCACAAACGACTCAGCATAGTCAAATCAATCAATACCGACTTTGTCAACATTTTTTCGAATACCTCACTACTCTTCAACTACTCAAATCAATCATCTATGTTTCGAAAATATCCTTAATTTACAAAAATAGAAATGCAACCTTCATACATCAACAAAACAAATTTCCACAACTGCACAAACGACTCAGCATAGTCAAATCAATCAATACCGACTTTGTCAACATTTTTTCGAATACCTCACTACTCTTCAACTACTCAAATCAATCATCTATGTTTCGAAAATATCCTTAATTTACAAAAATAGAAATGCAACCTTCATAGATCAACAAAACAAATCTCCACAACCGCACCAACGACTCAGCATAGTCAAATCAATCAATACCGACTTTGTCAACATTTTTTCGAATACCTCACTACTCTTCAACTACTCAAATCAATCATCTATGTTTCGAAAATATCCTTAATTTACAAAAATAGAAATGCAACCTTCATACATCAACAAAACAAATCTCCAACACCATACCAACGACTCAGCATAGTCAAATCAATCAATACCGACTTTGTCAACATTTTTTCGAATACCTCACTACTCTTCAACTACTCAAATCAATCATCTATGTTTCGAAAATATCCTTAATTTACAAAAATAGAAATGCAACCTTCATACATCAACAAAACAAATTTCCACAAACGCACAAACGACTCAGCACAGTCAAATCAATCAATACCGACTTTGTCAACATCTTTTCGAATACCTCACTACTCTTCAACTACTCAAATCAATCATCTATGTTTCGAAAATATCCTTAATTTACAAAAATAGAAATGCAACCTTCATACATCAACAAAACAAATTTCCACAACTCCACAAACGACTCAGCATAGTCAAATCAATCAATACCGACTTTGTCAACATTTTTTCGAATACCTCACTACTCTTCAACTACTCAAATCAATCATCTATGTTTCGAAAATATCCTTAATTTACAAAAATAGAAATGCAACCTTCATACATCAACAAAACAAATTTCCACAACTGCACAAACGACTCAGCATAGTCAAATCAATCAATACCGACTTCGTCAACATCTTTTCGAATACCTCACTACTCTTCAACTACTCAAATTAATCATCTATGTTTCGAAAATATCCTTAATTTACAAAAATAGAAATGCAACCTTCATACATCAACAAAACAAATCTCCAACACCATACCAACGACTCAGCATAGTCAAATCAATCAATACCGACTTTGTCAACATTTTTTCGAATACCTCACTACTCTTCAACTACTCAAATCAATCATCTATGTTTCGAAAATATCCTTAATTTACAAAAATAGAAATGGAACCTTCATACATCAACAAAACAAATTTCCACAAACGCACAAACGACTCAGCATAGTCAAATCAATCAATACCGACTTTGTCAACATTTTTTCGAATACCTCACTACTCTTCAACTACTCAAATCAATCATCTATGTTTCGAAAATATCCTTAATTTACAAAAATAGAAATGCAAACTTCATACATCAACAAAACAAATCTCCAACACCATACCAACGACTCAGCATAGTCAAATCAATCAATACCGACTTTGTCAACATTTTTTCGAATACCTCACTACTCTTCAACTACTCAAATCAATCATCTATGTTTCGAAAATATCCTTAATTTACAAAAATAGAAATGCAACCTTCATACATCAACAAAACAAATTTCCACAAACGCACAAACGACTCAGCATAGTCAAATCAATCAATACCGACTTTGTCAACATTTTTTCGAATACCTCACTACTCTTCAACTACTCAAATTAATCATTTATGTTTCGAAAATATCAAGCATGATCGCCGGTAGAAACGACCTGCATTGTCAGATGGCTGATTTTTGAATTCTGCGATCTTTATGAGTTGAGGCGTACCCAGGTTATCCGAAATATGCGGGCATGGAGGAGCTGCGGCAAACTGGGAGAGCTTCGCAAGTGCAGGTTCGGATTTAAACTGACTAAGGTTTTGCATTGAAATTATTATGGTTCGCTCTACATCGGAAATCTGATGGTGGATCCAACAGGATTTCTTCGGATCACTGATCGAGTGACAAGTGGTGCTTTAATGGGATGTTCGTTTCATGGACAAGGAAGGAGAGCAATTTTTTCCGCGCTCCGAGAATTGGTCGACTCACTCTGAATGCAAAAATCGGACGCACATACCGCGAAAATATGTGAACAAAGTCAGAAATGAAAACGTTGACTATCATAAAGATTGCAGATTGCCAATTCGCCCTATCATGGAATAGAAGGATGTCCTCAGAATCGAGCAATTTAAGCACGAAATTCTTCGGCAGCTGCAGACGCTGCGTTTCAACCCACGATGACCCGATCGACAACACGGCTGTGAATGACCCAAACTAGCTTAAAACATCTGAGAATTAGTAAGAAGCTGATGGACTGCGTAACAGGCTGATCTGTAATATTTATCCTGGTTTTGCCGTGCAGTTGATTATTGACTATACTAAGTCGCTAGCATAGGCGAATTAATGTTGATGGTCAATAATGTAATCACTGGCATCAACTTAATCATAACTTTAAGTTATTTTCGACACATGCTGTACACCGTCATTTCGAGTAGTTGAAGAGGTATTCCAAAATATGAGAGCAACAAAAAAAATAAATAAAGTAATAAAGTAAACTTGCAAAAATCAGGAAAAAATAGTGTGACTAATAATGTGCTAAGAGATAAATTTTGTAGCAATTATGGACTGATTATTATGTGAAACCATATCATTGGGGTGTTTGGTCATATTTCAACTAAAAACTGTGTTCTGTATAGGTTACAAATACAAAAGTGCTCTATGGTAGACAATAGAAACTGAAAAGTATCAGGGGGTGACTAATAATGTGATACGTGTATTTTAGAGTTTTCTGGCATTCACGCGAAAAAACATCAATATCTGACGCCTAGAAACGTTTTCCGACATCAATGAAACAATCTGATAGCATTTTAAACGAATAGTTGTAGAAAACCTGATTTTTATAGCGAAAAAATTGAAAATTTGGGGGGTGACTAATAATGTGGTATATACTGTATATAATGAGGAAATTCCTGGTCGGAGAAAATATTGTATGCAAATTTTTGAGTGCGAGAAAATTATCTGTAAATCCCGAATTAGTTAAAACTGTTGATGCTAACTTCATCGCATATAATCTATCTTGCTCTCCCAGAAGGGGAAAGTAAAAAATGTTTTAGTGTGAAATTTTTTCACATGTACATGTCAAAATTTCAATTCACAGTTTCAGATTTCATCGGTTAAATATCTTTTAATAAGGAAACAGGAATCGAGCTACATGTACGTACGTACACCATTCCTGATGTTTTTCGTGCCAATGTTTGTGTAATCTTTCCAATCTACATGTGTTTCACTAAATTAGAACACGATCAAAATACTCGGTTGTCCAAAAACTTATTCCAAAACGCTTAATGTTACATAAGTGAGAAACTCGTACCGTTAGGAAAATATGCTTTAATTTGTTGCACTGAGTACCGTATGTGCTATGCACGTGTACGTGTATATTCCTACTGACAGTATCATACTTTTTATAATATAAAAATCTTCATGCTGTATTTCATTACCTTATGAGGATGGTTTGAGAAAATATTGATTTTCTTCCATTTTCTTCACAAAATTTTCCAGTTCGACACCATTGATAGAAATCTTGCAATCGTATCAGCAAAAGCTGCGCACTTTGGAAGGAAGGCCATTGGATGTTCTGACCACTCTATCATTTCGAACAATCTGAAAAGAAAATTGAAGCATGTGAGAGATTGTCCTTAAAAGTTATCTGAAAATCACCAACGGGTTTTTATGATATGATATACTTCGTGATATGATAAATGATACCACTTTCAATACATTTGCACCGACTTATTGATGAAAAAATATTCAAGTAAACCGCAAAGGGGAAACATTAACTTTTATCCACAAGTCAGAAACATCGCTACTGAATAATTACAATTTGATTTCAATAGTAAATTCCTTGTAATGCAAGACGCGCAAGCACGATATTGAAGATGGACTGGGCAACAGAGGCCAATTATAAGTATATCTGAAAATTATCGTAGTACGAGAAGGAATTACTAGTAATAATATAAAACAAAAGCAACTTAGACATTGATAGGCAGGTGATGGTAGTTAAAGGCAAGCACAGTCAAACGAAAACTGTTGAGTCCTATACCAATGAGTTTTACTCGATGCAGTAAATTGTGGATATTTAACAACCATGCAACCTATTTGTACTACAAAATGTTCCGGAACAACCTCTTGTACTCTCTATCTCTATCCAACTGTTGACTGTGAGAATGTCACTAACTCTGACTGATACACACTGATAATCAGGAGCAGTGTTTCTGAGCGAAACTATTTATCTCGCTCGACGTCGTTCGTCCCTCAGGATCCTCACTCGCTCGATCGCTCATCTGGCAAATTTTTTTTGCTCATTCGCTCGATTTTCTCATTCGTCCTCAAACTTTCGCTCGCTCATCGAAAGAAAACTTTCGGGCGCTCGCGAAAGGCAAATTTTACATTGTTTAGATAATGACTGTGTTAAAATACAACGAACTATGATTGATCCATTTCATACATAGGGCTTGCCTTTTGACGTCCATGGAGTACACGTATGGAATTGTCATATTATGCGTTAAACTTTTGATTACGGTGAATAAGTTGGGTCCACGCATAATAAATGAAACTTAACATACCTGATTCTTTCATAGAAATTTCAGCAAGCTTTATGCCTACTATGCATGGTTCGACTTTGATATCAAAAATAATTATCCCATAGGTACTTATGACCTTGTAAGCTTTTAGAAACTATAACTTTCTTAGGATGAACAAGCAATTCTTTCTGATGTACTTCGGGCGAACAAACAGTTCGGTAAATGAAGTTAGGGCATGTCGATTTTCGTGTAGAATATACTACAGATCTTACAGTCATCTCATTGCAATCGAAACGTTTTTCATTCATTAATAGAAGTAGTGGTAAATCTGAAATCACTTTTTTAAGACAGAAACTTGATGCGTAGTATCCCCGGTTCAATTTTAAGGCATCGAATGATTATGCCTGATGCCTCTATTAGGCCGGACGTGGCAACCTGTCAGTCAAATTCATTATATGCCAAGAACCTTAAAAAACTTTCCTCTAGATCGAGAGCTTTGGAAAGGGTGCTTATACAGATCTACATACTAATTCCCACACATTTCTTGAACGTCAGGGCATTTAAATTCTGAAACATTCCCAAGATTTCCAGGACCTCTATGAACCATGATAAAAGAATGAGGAGAGAACTTTCCGTTTCATTATCGCTAGTCTGATTTATTGTGTCATGCATGTCCATGTCTATCTGCAGTCTGTGAGTAAAGCACATTTCATAAAAGTCTTCAGGAGACAATAATCAAAGGCGCAAGTTGAAGGGCATTATTTACCGGATTTTGAAAGATTGACATTCCGCACCAGAGTTGTTTATGTAGTTATTACTGCACTTGTTGTTTTGTTAGCACCAAACAGCTGAAACTATTTTGTAATTTACCCTCAGACCGGTTGGAAAAAAGTTGATCGAAAGACCATCTATCTAACACGCTACCAGATGTGATTGCAAATACTTCTTCATTGATCCTGCTTTTCATTCACGGTAAAGTATACCATGCATGAATAGAGTACAATTCATTTTTTTATAATTACGTACATTTAATCATATTGTAATCCGTTTCCTCTTCTTAAACTGAAGGAGCATCTGTAAATAAAATGTAGCGTAAAGGAAAATAATGCCTTGACTTAACTGACATGATAGACTGCCTATCTTTGGAATCTTTGGAGCGCCAAGAACATTTTCGAAAGAAAACGGGAACAATATAACTGACGACGAAAATACAGGGCAACTAAAGTGATTTGAAATATGAGTTATCATGCTTGGCGGATACTGATTCATCGGGTTGGGCTCAAGTGAGAGACTGATAATGCGCGATGCCAATAATGTGCTGAAATACGCGAAAATAGAGACTGATAATACGCGGAAATAGTCATAACTAGCATTATAGATCACTGAACATTATATTTGATCTCTTGAGCCTTAACCAACAAGTGAAATTTCATGGAATCCAAAGAAACTAACGACTATAGGAAACTTTCCCAGAGATATATCCGTATACAACATCCTCGAGTCCCGCCGCTGAATCACACGT
The DNA here is from genome assembly GCA_907163375.1 of Prostheceraeus crozeri. NCBI lineage: Eukaryota > Metazoa > Platyhelminthes > Polycladida > Euryleptidae > Prostheceraeus > Prostheceraeus crozeri. Next base: position 20,344 of record CAJQUW010003420.1, read on the forward strand.
CAGCTCCGTAATTATTATTACATATTCTAAGAATTCAACATACTAGTATTTAAGAAGTGCAGTCAACTTCGCAAGGATCAAAGAAAATACTGCAATTCTCGTGACCACTATTTTGGACCACAATTCATCAAGAATTACTTATATGTGAATTGAGAAAAAATAGAAAGCTTGTATAGTAGTGAGAAATTCAAATGAAATCGGGTGAGCGAATGAAAACGTCTGATGAATGATCAGCGCATGTCTCTTATTCTGTGCAAATATGAGAAAATAGAGATTTCCAAAGATATAGGAGTGGGTTGCGGAAATCATTCGATCGTTGGCCATTGGTATTATCAAAGAAGGTCTCTCATTATGCATACCTGGAAAAAATTTCAGATAATCCGAAAAATAGGAGTGGGCGAAAGAAAATTTTATCAGTAGGAGACTTGCATTGGGATTTATGTGGTTAGATTCTTCTCTCATCCACTGATATCATTTGCCTTATATATTCTTCGAACAACAGTATTTGATAAGTGACTGGTAAAGAAGCAGCGATCATTTAACGATCATCCCATATATAAGAAATTGCAGACGTTCCAATATTAGGAGGAATCCTGAAAACATGAGTTCTTAATTGAAAAATAGGAGGAATTTTCAAAAATAGGAAAAATAGGAGGTCTGTGACTCCTTTATGCAGCAATTTTCTTTATGCTACAATAGGTGTGGATGATTTACATTTTCATTGTGGGTATTTTTTATCAAAGTCAATTCAACCTTGCACCAACACGAATGATTCCCTGGTGGATATTTTTTCCTGTGCCTTCCCGTGCTGTGCATTTGAATTATGGATGCTCTCTAAGAAATGTAATCTTAAACACGATTATGCAAATTACACACGGCTTTGATCACGTACGAGCACTTACATAGCATTGGTACTCAATCCTTCACCTGTTGAAGAAACAGTGCTATCCCAAAACATTGTGAAATCTTATTACCAAAATAATTTGGAAATTAAGCAGATTTTAATGCCAAGTGAATATAAATGTCGCGCAAACACTAGGTTTAAAAATCTCACAAAAGGTTCAGCGTTCATAGCAGTTGGCTCTACATGTATCGGTGAAAATCTTAGTCATTTCCGATACATAATTGACGAACTAGTTGCGTGACTCGATGAAATTCATCGACTTCTCGAGAAACCCCGGGGTTAGTTGTCACCCTAGACTATCAATTCAAGCAATTTATTTTATATATGACGAGCAACAATGAAGATGGCTAAACATATCACCATCAGCCGTCAGTTAAATGCACGGTCTTCAGGTGTCGACGGTGCATGTTCTTAAGATGGACTAACACGAACGAGGGCCAAGACCACAACAACGCGATAGACATGACCGAAGGTTTACCGACGATGGACAAAAGTCATCGAATGTGTCGGATTGATCAGGAAGACCAATAGTAAATTCCTTACAACCATACAATGTACACGAAGAATAACCCGGCTTACGAATCTATGTGTACAACTGCAACTGCGAACTGCTAATGTACACCAGGCTTAAGGCCTTTAGGCGAAAGATTCGTCACATTACCAAATAAATTAGACGGATGAAGGAGCGAATGCGATCGAATAGATAAGCAACATTAGGGTCTAGACGTTTCAAACAGTATTTCATTTGAGTCATGCGAGAAATATTGAGTAGAAAATAATATTTATCGTCATATAGCGTATGGCTGGTCTCTTAAGTGCCACATCCTATATTTATTGAAACTGTCCTATCTTCATCTGCTGATAAATCAATTGGCATTGAAGCGAAAACGTAGACACTTTACTATAGGTGTGCGAAGTCAGGTTATCAGATATGAAATTAAATGAATAGCAACTAAAGGAAGTCGGTTTGGGTGAATGACCTCATGCCACCATTGCTTTGGTTTGGCCACGTACGAAAAAAGAGAAGGATTAAGTGGATCAGTGAAGTAAAGGAGATGCAAGTTACTGTCAAGCCTGCTGTGTGTCAGTTAAAGAAAATTTGAAGCAATTTAATGGATTAAGGTTTAAGAAATGATGCTGCTAAAAACTTGATGTCAATGATGAAACTGGTCAAGATAAATTGTTCACTCCAGTATCTCTGGAACCTAGACGTAAGAAGAAATGAGTGATTGAGTGAATGAAAATACACAAGTAGACTAGGTGTCCTACATCACTAGAAAGCGTCAAAAGATCATACATTCGGGCTTACTTGCATGGATTATGTAAAGCACGATTACATCCGATTTTAAATCCTGAAGCTCATTCTTGATACAAATGCCTCATGGAAAACTCGACATGGAATTTAGACAAGATGGTGTTTAGCAACATCCAAAAATCATGCTTCTGTTCGCCGAAAAATATGGAGACAATTTCAATTATTTTCGATAGAAAGTCAATCGCCTTTGACAGTTCATCGAGGTAGGCACAGGGACTACAATCCGCCCCAAGCGGATTTAGGAAACCAATAAAATAGAAAGACGGCAGCTTACTGTACTGGCCCAGCTGTACTGCACTTGTGCTTGGTGTGTTGAACATTAACTCTTGATCATAGCAATAATCCTCGGCCTCGAAATCTGATACAATTTTCAGCTTCATTGCTGTTGCCTCTACATCACTATGTAGCACAACTGAGGCTCTAAGATGTCACAGTTAGCATCTGCAGTCATCAACATTGTTATGCCATGCTCAATGCTCTCCACTTAGACCAAATACTGATATGATCAAAATATTTCATCGCCAGCTTCGAGGTCGAGGAAAAATGGAGATTATTTTCGATTACAAGGGTCAAAAATTAACATCTTTTTCAAAATGTCTCATTAATTTAAAGGATGATATGACATGACAGAATTTCTTTTAATGTCAAACTCAACATATTAGTGGCCCATATTATCAAACACTTAATGACAAAGCTTCATGTACTAAGATATGGAATCTTGATTCGGAAAAGCGTTCTTAGATCGTTTGGAAATCTGAAACTAGCGATAACTTGCAAGAAATTAACAAATCTCTATTTCCATGTCATTTAGAAAAAATCAGAAAATGTTGATGCCCTTATGCTCAGTAGACTTTATTTTTGTTGGATTTTTGGACCAGTTACCAGACCCTACAAAATTATTTAGCTGATTTACGGAAATTGCGGAAAATTTTGGTAGATAGGCATAATTAGGTCAACTTTCAAACTGTAAGAGGCTATTGATTTTCCTCTTACAAGAAAGAACTTGTTATAACTAAGTAATTTGGCTTATTTACCATTATTAAACAACACTGTATCAAATATAATTAAAACCTGCACTCTATTTCCCGAACAAGGAGCTTTGCACATTGATTTTCTCCATAACAAACTTCTAGTGGTATGAAACTCAAATTAAGTGACTTCTTTCTTTCGAGAATTTGTAACTGAAAAAAAATCACATCAAGTCATTTTTCTCAAGACTCATACTAGATAGCAACTTAGCTACTGATGGCATGAATTACTCACTTCCTTAATATTATGCCGCAACCAAACGTTTTTGGATCGAAGCACTTGCTGGGCTGACAGACATGAAAGACTTAAATTGGATATACACTGTGTTCATCATTTGCTAAGTTAAGGTATACAACTTAGGTCATCTTCATGTATACCAATCTACAAATGATGACATTATTTTTATGCACTAAATTGAAAGGGGATTGTGAATTGTGAAACTGGTTAGTGTGCCTCACCTTTCCCTATTTCAAGCGAGAAGAGGCAACAAGAACATCAGCATATTTTCATATTTTCTCCATCGCCTTGATCGCGCCTGTTACAAAGCAGTTGAACGACAAAATTGTACAAACTGTCAGCTTCTTGTAGTTCACCATCGAGAGCCTGACTGACCTTGTCACCATCAGTTCCGAATGCCACAGTAAAGAGAGAACTTTTGAAGTCTGGAAGATAATGCAGAATCTCACCATTCAATAATTCAAAGAAATATTTATCTACGTTTCGTCTGTAATGAGAGACCGATGAATTCTGAGAAACGTTTCTCATTTATTTCTTACATTGTTCTTATACATATGCCAATAGGTACCTTGTTATGGAACATAATTTGAATTTTGAGCAATATTTCTGAAAATATTCGGTAATAAATGAGCTACTCTTTGGAGTGACTTGCAACTCGGTTTAGTCTTGGAATGGCGAAGCAGTTATTGAATATACATGTTACGGAATCCAAAATACATGTTGCAGAATATCGGGATTTCTTAGCGCATATCATTGATGCTATAGCATACGAGAAACATACAACTACAAGTAAGCTAAAAATAAGCGGAAATACAGTGGTAGTTAAGAGCATGTCGGACGAAAACATTCGAAGGAAAATCGATTTGTACAAGTATGTCAAACAGCATGGAATGGCTTAAGTTGCATGTTGGATATACAGAATGAGTTAAAGTTTTCAAAATATAATAGGTGATCCAGCAAATATTCAAGATCATGTAAAAGTAAAAAATGTCATGGTGTCTGACGTAATCGCAGAAATTCATTTTTAGAAGTTCAAATTTTCAAATCAAATTTCCTGTGAATTATTGATATTCAAGTTATCGCATCTAACTGATTTCCCAAGTTGATGCGCTTAATTAGTATACGTAAGAAGTAAAAGTTAGGAGATTTTAATGGAAGGTCAATATATTGCATTTTGACGTCCGACGTTACAAAATTTGATGTCGGAAGCAACAGACAAGATAAAACCTAGAGATGACCTGAAGATCTCCTAAGATAGATGTAACTGTTTCATCTTTAGCAGATGATCATACCTACTAGCTAAACGTGTTCAAATTTAAGATATGATTAATATTTTCAGCACAGCAGTTGATTTACAAGATGCCATCACATTTTAGTTACTTTTTAACGAAAAAATATTGAGTTTGAGCATTTTCAACAACTTGTTGGTAGCTCAGATAAGTAAATCTATCTCATTTTCGGAAAATTCAGATGCTTGGTTTTCAGATTATGTACAGCATGCATAATAAGTATACATTAGAGCAGTTTGAACATTTGATGTCGAGATTAACCTTTCCGTGGAATTGCCCTAAAGATGAATACCGCACTTTCTCTAATAAGCCCGGCTGCTGTTCAAATGCAAAATAAAAAACGCCGTACTGCTTACCAGGGAAAACACGGTATGTGATTTATTTCTGGAAATTCATGATCAGAAATTTCACCTGTTTATCTTGTTCAGTTATCCCAATAATTTTAAAACATTGGATATTCTGATTTAGAGTGTAAATCTACGGATACAATTCATACAAACCATTTATAGCGGGATCTCATGGGTACACTCTTGATTTCAAGGAAAGTACTTCAAAGCAGCACTCAGACTGGGATCCAATTAAAAGCAGGGTTTTGGAGATCCAGTTTTGATCTACAGTCCTGACCTGTTCGGACAAAAACAATGAGCAAATTCATAAAACATAATCCGCAATTCATAAAGGATACTCAAATGATTCGCAGTACTAAACGCGTGTGGCCTGATAATGCTGTCGAAACCCACCTCCATGCCAAAACTAACAGATTTGTCGTAGTAAATTCCGCATCTTTATCTGAGCGAACAGAAAATATACTAAAGGATGTAGCTAATACTGCGAGATAGACTCTGATAAAGTCACTGAAAAAGAGAATCAAGCGAATGCCATCATTTGCAGTACGTGCAGTCACATTTTTTCAAAAATCAGAGTTTGAAAATTTTTTGGCCTCAGGAAGCCAGCCGGTCTCCTTCTATGTTAAAGTAAAAGACTACATAGATAAAGATGAAGAAAACCACTACCCACTTAGATCCCTTGCATTCGAGCATTGATACCCTGCATGTGAAATTGACTAGTTAGTCACTGAAATACTAGGTCAACTAATCCAATTTGTGCACACAAACATTAAAAATTCCATCTCCGTGATCGAGGAACTGAAAACCTTGAATATAATCAGTAGGCCTAACCCTAACAGCACATTTATCTCACTAGACGTTGTCAATTCATACCCCAGTATTCAAATCAACCATGGGATTGAGATAGTATCGGACTTTCTCAAAAGCCACGTACTTTTCCCTCACCTATGATGACCTGCATAGCAGTCTAAATTCGCTTGCTACAGCTATTGTATTCAGTACAATAACATCTACCAACAAATCAACGGCTGTCCGATGGGGGATCGAATCTCACCACCAATCGCTATCATTTGGAGGTACTACATTGAACAAAAAGCCCTTAAAATCCTTGAAAAAAATTACATTATAACTCCCCAGTATTACGCACGGTTCATCGATGATATCATAATTGGCCCTATAAATAACAATGATAATGAAGCCAAAAATAAAATCACCGAACTATTGAACTCCATGTCCCAAATTCACTGTAAAAGTGCCCAACAAAAAAATCCCTGAATTATCTCTATGTCAGTACATGTATAGAGATCAATAATAATGAGATCGAATCTAAATGGCATGTCAAAAACTTGCACTCAGGCATATCCCTAAACAAGGAAAGTTATGTACCACAACACATAAAAACTAATTAGGCCACATAAAAAATAGTAAAAATTACGTCAACACATGTGTTCGGATAAAAACAAACCAGATAAACTTTGTGAAAACTGAACGACAGGTTTAAGCAGAACGGTTTTTCCAATCGTGATGTTTCCATGGTTAAAAGGCAAGAAAGGTAAGAAAGGTAAGAAACGCGCTGATAACAGATACATCACTTGCAAACTGAACTTTGCTAGTGATGCTTGTCCCCAAATTTCTGAATACTTTTTTTAAGAACTCAGGTTTATTGCGATATATTTAACCTGGGGGCATCAAAGCCCAACAGAAGTTTAAGTGGCACGAGGCGCAGGCTGTTATGAAATAGCCTAGATAAATAATAATGCAATATATATTGACATTCATACATCCGTTTCAATATCAACATACGTATGATTTTTTCGTACAAATATTGTGTGACCTGCATATGAATGGGAAGTTCTGTGAAAATGCGGACGACCGGAGGAAGGGGTTGAAAGATTAGGACACATGTGGACAAGGATAGGGAGTCGAAAATGCAATTATTTTGCGGACGTCTCTTATGGATGGCCCCTATTCCCAAAAAGCACCAATCGGAGCCATGATGACAACACATATCAGATAGAAGATGAACTATCCTAAAATTTATGACTCAAAACTTGCTTGGTGCTCCCACCAAACGCAGAACGAGCCATGAGAAGTTTATCTAATTTTAGGGGGCTGATTTAACCCTCTCATTTAGTTTCAAATGTTTCACTCACTTCCAGGGTGAGGCAATATTAAAAAGGAGTATTTTAGTCAGACACATTGGCCGCAGTGAACGGATTATCAGGAAATTCAATCTGCATGATATTGGATTAGCATGTGAATTTCTGTCGGTTAAGAACAGGGGCTGTGTAGAACTCATCAGACGCGGCGATTCGTAGAAGCCATGGATACGGTGCACTGCCATAAATTAGCCTACTGTGTACTGCATTCCTCGAAAGTCGAATTTTCAGCATCTTTCCCTGCATAATCTCGTGCATGAAGAGATAATTCAGCCACTGAGCTGTCAAGCCTCTAATATTCAATTAAGTGTAACTTTGGACATACAAACTAAGCCAAAATTCGATTTATATCAAAAAGTACATCACAAGCATTGACAATTGTAAATTGATGAAGATTGGGTGGGAAAGCAGGCCAATAATTAGACATGATTTTTCTAAATAAAAGAAATTAATAAAAATTAGACATTAATATTTTGTTTATGGTTTTATGAGTATTGCACAATGAATTGTTGAAATCTCCGCTTCCTATTACTGTAGAAATATTTTTGAAACTGATCGAGCTATTGAAATAACATTGAAGTCAAACAGACCGACACAGGGAGATCAGACGAGAGCACAGGTGTTATCTGTAGGCCTACATATATTGCATATCTGTGTGAGGTTAAAGATTGACACTGTACATTTCATACAACATTATGATATGAAGACATTAAGAGGCATAGGAAATTCATTTAAAGTGATCACATAATGTAATTCTCAGTATCTTCACCGATTTAAACTTCATTATTTAAGCTACTTCTGACAAGCAGACCTTTATATCAAGTGAAAACGGTTTGATTTGATTTATAAAGATTTCCTATATTTGTAGTTTTCTGAAATAATTATTCCTTATTTACCCCCATGTATTTTCTCAAGTACTCAATTTGAAGACTCGACCTACAATCAGCATTGTGGCGCGTTTGATCGGATTCTGTGAAAGTTCTAGGGGAACCATTTCCATATTCGGTGGCGTGTCATATATGATTCAGTAGTCCGATTCTCCCTGCAGGAACTAAAGAAGTACTTCTAAAGAAGCACTTAGCATGGGCTTCGGTGCGCTTGTTGTAGGTGTACTGTGAAGTGTTAGCCGGATATAAAGTTACTAATTCACATCCGTGCTAATTACTTATAAAAAGCAAAATCATCGTAATCCATATCGAGTTCATGTATTTAACTTACCATCTATCGAAATCATAAAACAAATAGACTACATAGGGGCCTACCCAAATTTTATAATTTACCTATTCTATATAGGCCAACACAAAACAAATTCTCGAAGGAAAAACTGCACAGTTGTTTCTGTGATAATGGTAAGCCTCTATGAGAATATTATTGTCTTTGTATATGAATATTACTTGTAAATGTGGTTCATTACATCTGTAGGTCACATCGCAATTTTGATTTAATCAGCCATTCTTCTTGAAGCATGATGTTTCGTTAGATTGGGAAAACCCCACAATTCATAATTGCATGATCCATTCACATTTTGCAGCTTTGATTCCGTTTCGCATATGTCAGTCGCAAAAATGTTCAAATCGGATGCATCTGTATTTTGCTGGCGCAGAATGCTGACATCAAATTTGTTGACTCCATAGTTTTCGGAGTTTCGGAGAATAGTTGAAAAAAGCGAAAGAAGTTATGTTTTGAAAGAAAGTCACATTGAAAAAAGGGTTCGAGGTTAAAATGGTTACCAAAATGGTCTTATTAAAACTGATGTCGGGTTGATACTTTTCTGATCTTAAGTCTTATCACAACGCAGCAGGAGCCATGGATTAATCGACGAATCCACCTGCTGTGTGCATTGGCTTTGTCCATCTGCTGTCAAAAGTTATTTCATCATTGAGAATTACAGTTAGCGCGCTAAACTCGTCCCACTTATTCACGGAACTGATGCCTTTGGAGCGATACAGACTAATTTGAAAAATTCCCAATCTAGCATCTTCAAGCTAGAATGTGGGATACTATCATTTTGATAGGGCACTAGTCTGTAGACCTATCAAGTTGTAGAGAAATGTAAAAATTACATAGGTCTACTTGTCCCACTCTAAGCATTGTGCACCAATGGCAATCCATCTTTAATTATACAAGTTAAATCATTTTAGCTTGAACTATCTGAGATCGTAACGACTACTGGCATTTTAGTGTACGAGGCTGTCATAATACAAGTATCCCTTAACTTTATGTTCGATGAAGGCACTGGTGATTGCTTTTTGTAAATATCAATCAGGATCTTTAAAGTAATTAATCATGGAATATTAGTATGATGATCATTGCATAGATGTTGTGATCATATTATAGCACAAAAGGTGATCTCCAAGAATGCCTAGGTACAGATCATCTGGACCTGTTTTTTTAGTTTTAGGTTGATCAGAAAAATCCCAAATTATCAAGTGGGTGCTTTACTCACGAAAAAAACTTAAAAATGGAGCATGACACATTGTGCAGCGCATAAACGGCACTCGCCGACAAAAGGAAAACCCTTAAGAGGACCATATCCGAAACAGCTGGTGCACTGGAGATATAGGCCTATAGCATATTTGGCATATGCTGACTACGTGCTTGCATGTGCAAACCAAGTTTCATAGGCAGATCACAAGGGAAATTACCATTTACAGACACGATTGCTGAAGAGATCGAGCTCCATCTCGAACGTTGAGTTTACTTGCATTAGTTGAATCTATACTAATATTTTAGCGCATCGTGTTAGAGCGCGGACTGCACACTGAGATCCACCAATGCGCTTCGGGCATGGATTTCATCTCGGACACTGTCGGTATATCGCAATTTCGAAAAGAGGTTTTTCCCAAAGGATGGCAGTCAAATATTAGCCATGTACTCTTACTAATAGTAAAGGTGCATAGCGCGATAGGAACCCTACAAAAAAGCCTATGTTGCTGCGGAATTCTATATAAATGCTAACTGTGAAAAGGTGTGACAAAGAATAAGCCTCATAGCAAGCCACAACTGACATGACTGAGAATATGATATTTCTTATGTCAAAATGTGTCCGAAAAACGTTTCAATATCTCAGAGGTTGCTGCTCTATAGCGCAAATTTGCGTCTGAATAAAGCTGGCAATATGAAACCTCATTATGGATTATGGTAACAAACGTACTAACTTAAGTCATAAATGACATAATTGCTCGGTAAAGGGTTGCAACACGGTCTTGATACCCAGGAAAATAAGTCGTGAAAACACAAACTCACCAGAACTGAGAATCTTGGTGTTACGGATCGCTATCTTATTCTTTTCTGCCTTCAACCTCTCCGCAGCTGACGTTGACCTTGATCTGATATGGCTTGATTTTTTTTCACTTGAAGGTTTGGATTATCAAGCATGTAAAGCGATGCCAAGAACAAGGATTTAGTTTTATATTGGAAGTCTTCTGAGCGAAAGAATAGAAACACGAATACAATCGGTAGCATCATCGATCTTCTTCAATCAACATAAATTCATGAGCAATTTTTGTCGTAATTTCTTGTCACGAGGAAGGCAAAATAATAACTGTTTTCTCCATCCTGGTGTCTGTGAATCATAGCCATCTTCACAGCCGTCTACAAAGCACTTGCAGGGCAGCAGTAGAGGTGCTAATTGTTAGGAGTCTCATGATATGACATCTCAATTATGCCTGCGTCAAAGTTCGATGCTATCATGGGAAGTTAAGCGTAGACTGACAGCCATACGAATGCGCTGCCATCAAGGTCGCTCGGTAATGACAACAATAGACTTTGCAGTGAGCTGTGTGCCAATCAGGGAAAGGCTGTTCTGTGGAAAGGCTGCTTTAGAATCATGTGAATGAAAGATTTTCTATTCATAGACCCTGACGCAAGGAATTCGCTTCATGCATATTGCCTCCGCCAGTAGAATATGCATTAGAATGAGCTGCAATAGAATCAAATATTCCTACTCTACTCTTTGTAAACTCGGTTATTGCATTTCGATAATAAAGCCCTGTACGTATATGAATACTGTCTTGACATAAAGCTTAGAAATACCGTATAAATAATAGCCTCCCTGCAAAGTTAATCATGCATCATAATACAAGGTATATGCGGTAAGGGCTACTACACCAGCCGAGACGCTAAAACTTTATTTTTTTCGCGGCCATTCCATCGGCTGAGACAGAAACACTGATTGCCTTGTAAATTAGCAAAAGATAGAAATTACTGGTATCCACTGTAGATCAGGCATTAAAGTGAGTACTTTGGAAGGAAGCAATTCGCTTATAGAAAGGAAGCAATAGGCATTGCTTCACTAAAGAAATCATTACATTTCAAAAAAAATAGAATAACTGTATTTCCCGCTATAATGACAAACTTGCAGTATGTACTTTGCTCAGAAATATATGGTGTGAACTGGCAAGCACGAATATTGTGCCGGCTCAGCCGGTGTAATAGGCACGTACCAAGATGGCCCCGGATCAGCCACGATCATAAATTATCTGCAAATAGCCTATTTTTATGGGATCTTCTAAAAAGTTAAGTCAGAATGTTTCACTAAATTCTCTTGAAAGGCCCAATTATCGAGTTGGTAATTCTTCATTTAACTTAGCACTCACTAGTCAATTTTCGGTTAAGAATAATGACCTCTCACGATGACATCAAGATAAATTAACATGCAACCGAACGCGAATTTTATTATGTCCCGCAACATATGATCATTTCTTGGAAATAGTGAACATTGAAGGTTACGTAGAATTAAAATAAAAACACTATTTGCTGATTAATGCAGAATTGTTGTGTTTCTTATCATTCTCATATATTAGTAATGAAAATGAAAAGTTTTATTTTAGGAAGATATTGTTTTTGAATATTTTTGAAAATTGTGCCAGTGAATTAGGTAATAAAATGATCTACATTTGACCTACTTTCGGTACACTTATGAGTCATTTCTTAACCGTCAACAAACCCCAGCTGTCCATTCTAGTAGTATTACTTAAACAAATGAAATAAATCGGATTTCTATGGGTGCTATACTGGCTCTGATTGACCGATTTTCTTTATTTTTGTTTTGCTTGATACCTTTTGGCTTGTAGAACAACATATTACATTACAAAGGAAACAAATGTAATTTTATAAGAGTGAGGTATGATTTTGTGTAACATTGCTAAATGAAGATCAAATTATCTACTACTTTTTTATCTATAACAGGAAAACAACTCAATATTCATGCTTGAAATTTCCAACAATGATATTAGTATGCACAACTGACATATCCTCCAAATTTCAGAGAAATTCGTTCAAGTTTGGCGGAGTTAGACAAAGTTGAAGTTAAGACGATGTTTAAGTGTCATCCATTTTTTATGAAACAATCTGTATATATTCACAGACATGTTTCAGTAGACAAGATGCCATCATCAGTGACCGTGACAACGATCAATAACAATGATGCAATATATACAGGACTTAATGGAAAGAAAAATCAATGCAAGAAAGGTGGTTGTGATTTGTTGCAATTATTCATGAAACAATGCGAATGAAGAAATGACTTCATGTAGAGTGCGTAGTGAAATAACTTCATTATCTTAATCTTTATCTCTTAGCTGTCTGTAAATAACTACATTGTCCTCTTTGAACTTGCTTTAAGCAATTGAACATGCAACAAATGTGAAATTATGATTTCCATTGATGAGAAATATGCACTATCATTATTATTATATTATTATGTAGAATGGTTGAACAATTTTTGTGTATGGACTGCGCAAACTGATCCCCGTTCAGCGTGGACAAGGACGAAAAACGGGAAGTAAGTAAGGAGTGCGCATGAGAGCGTACATTGAGCACCTTGAAACTTTTGTATTGTGCGCTATATGAATACCGTATTTTCATAAACAAAATTTTCAATAAATGAGTACTTTAAATTGCCTTTGTCGGGGATATCAATATGAAACGATTTTAGATGGGAGTCGACCTTTCACGTGTTTGTTTATCGAAGCAGATAATAATAGACCTGTTTCACTATGAAAATTACCCGCAAAAAGAAGGAATGAGCATGGGATCCTCCATTGAACCTCCTGTAGTTGAATTCTCATTTGACATTATAGGAAGCAATGTCGGTTTTTTACATAAAGTACATTGATGACACTTGAACTGTCTTTTCGGTCTGCAACCGAAACCCACACTTTTTTAGAACGGTTTAATGTTGTTGATTCATCACTTCATCTTACCATAAAAAGAACTGATAAATAACTCAATTAATTTTCTAGATATGATAATTTTCATAAAAATGGCAAATTTGAAACCAATTGTATAAAAGGAACAAATACATTATTGTATACTCATAACCACTCCTACAGTCCCTATTCTTATAAGAACAACGCGATTAAAGCATTGTACAATACTGCCTCTCAGTGGTAATACGCGGCAAATTTGCATTTTTTACGCAGGCCGATTAAATCTATGCAGGTAAACTATTGCGCATATGTAAAGAATGAAAGCACTGTATACATAGATAGAATTTCAATGTGATTACAACTTCTACGTTTAGTTGTTGGAGTGACCCCATGAGCCTTATAGCAAAAAAGCAATTTTTATTCAGACGAGCGCTTTCAGATGGTCATCGACCACCATAATCATGCCTCATGGAAAAACGCCCGTCTAAATACAAATTACTTTTTTGCTATTAGGTCTACCATCATGATAATGGGGTCCCTCCAACAATTGAATATTGAAAGACCCTCATTTTCAAAGAAATTCCACGTTTAGACTAGACGAATTTATGTATCTTAAGATGTGAGAGATTGCATCCATTACTGGACCAGCTGGCATCATTACTGGGACAAAAGAAACATACTTGCGGGACAGCACCTCGAAAGGGAGACTCAATTCCGGTGCAACAAAACCTTTTTGTGACATGGATTTCTTGCAAATATGGTTTGACGGCTTCAATGAATTTGGCTGAAAAATTACTTCAATTCATTTTATATTAATTTCTTTTGACCGAGTGAAACTGCTTTTGAGAAGCTGATAAATTTCGTAGAACAGTACAATAATCATGCTTTGTTTACTATTTATACATATACAATCATTTCTACTCTGGCTACAAACTTATTGAAAATACATGTATTATGCAAGTAACTGAGAAGCATTATTTGCACAATTAAAATTGCTAAATGCTAATCAAATAAATGACGGTAATTTTCCAATAATGCTTCCACAGTCTTTTTCAATTATCAAACAATAATGAAATATTAAAAATACGCAAAACCGAATACAATAACGAAAACTGAATGAACTAGATAAACGAAAATTGAAATTCTGGGATGGAACATCACAAAACATTATAACTGAAGACTTCTGAAATCAAATAACCACTAGCAATGTGCATCTAATCATGTTAACATGCAACAAAGCAGACATTAATACAGGGATTGTTTTTTAGTCTTGACATCTTAACTTACCGAAAACTAGCTGTAAGAATGGGCCTTTCAACCCAAACTTAAATCCTTTGGATCCGCTCCTCCCATCTAAGTTGCACTGCAACTGTACGTTGTGCGATAACAGCGTGTCGAATATTCTTTTCACCAATTCAGATTCATTCCTTCCACCCATAACGGAGAGACGACGGACCTAGAATAAATTAGGCTTAATTAGATAGTTTCAGCGACCGAATATTTCCTTGTTACCGTTAATTAAAATATTTACGTGTCTATTAAGTTCCCGCACTGGTCATATTTTATGGAAACGGCAAAGCTCTTCAATCTAATAAGCATTATAGTTAAGAATCCTTATCATTGTGCAATTTTAGAGCTTAAAACCAATGTTCTAGCAGATGTCATTGACACTGATTAGCACGAGCTTTGTAAAGCAAATTGAAAAATGATTCTTATGGAAGAGCCCTGGGCAGTTGAAATGAAATAGAATACGGGTAGTCTACTTTTGCTACATCTCCCAAGATGCCTAGGATCGCCTAGACCGCGATTTCGATTCAACGACATAGTATATAGTAGTTGCTTTATAATTCCATGCATTTTCAATGAATGGTCGAAGAAAATTTCTATGTCTTATAGGCCGGCCCCTCCACATTTACAGTTCTATTAATGAGAGATTTCATTGCAGAAATTCCATATCTGGATGTAATAGTTGGATGTAAGATAACCAGAATAAGTAGGCCTACTTTTGATTTGCCAGCTGGCAAGTATACAATTAGGCATTTCTGTATGAAGATTTTAAAATCAAGCAAGTCATAACTGTGTATATCATACATTCAATAATAAATTTCACAAGAGTAAAAGAATTAATGAATGAGTAGATTGATTAAAATCAATGTGCGTCTGGAAGCCGACAGCAATATAATCTAAATAAAGAATGGAAATGCTTTTTATTTTGATGAATCTGGGCACTCTTGATTTACCGCAATAATAGACACCATTACAAGTTACCAATTTCAAATTCTCGGACTGCTCGAAGTCGATTTCATCAAATTCAAGCTATTATTTCATATCCACCAGATTTCATTTCAGTTATAATATACCAGTGCAACGAAATCTAGTACTACTTACATATTTCATGCTCACCTCTCTCAAGGCCCGAAAGGTTTTCAAGTCGAAATGAGAGATTCAATAGTAATTCCATTTTCGGTAACAGTCAACAAAATCGCGTCGTGAAACAGCATTTTGAACACTTGGCCAAATCATTGATGAGTTGATGTTATGACCAACCGATGATTTATCCACTGTCGTCCACGGAGTTTGAGAATTTGGAGAACCTGAAATAATTTTGTTTTGAGCCGAGATTTACTGTGTTTAATGTCGGCAATATGGATCAATCCTTAAAAATATGCACAAGTAACTGCGATGAAGTAATAGTGCATGTTCATCACAGTGGCAGAACATTGTGTCAGAAAAAAATGTATACGTAAATGGGATTTGTCTTGAAGCAAGCCACGAAAATGAAACTATGCACAATGTAAATAGAATCATTAAATATTGAGTTCCAAATTCAGTTGAAAAATATAACAGACCTGAATAGCTGGCATTTCATCCAATATCAGGAATCATCAGAATCCCTAGTTCACATATGTCAACATCGACACAACTCCCTATTTAAAGTCGCAGCCATGCCCGGGTAAATTCGAGATTTGCAATTAAAAAGTTATTTAAATTTCGACAAAATAACTATAACTTCGACTAAACTATAATTTCGAGAATCAAGGTAGAGCCTAGCTATCCATAAAATGGCGAAACTTTTACACTAATATAGAATTTCGTCATTCGACCTAATAATACTGATAGGGAGACATAACTTTTGTTGAGTAGACTTAGCATTTCAGCGAATTTTCTCAACACAGCGGATGGCGATTAGACCTACTTTTAATGATAAATCAAGAATATCAACTTTAAATTTCAACAACAATTTCCCAAACTCCTAAACTAAAGAATAGGGGCATTTTCATACCTTTTAGAAGAGAGATATTCGGCCACTTAATATTTTACTAGAAAAGCGGATTCCACACTTTGAGAGCTACTTAGCGAGAATATGATTGACCGGTGGGCGGCATTTCGGTTCTCTTTCACTCTGCGTTTTCAGGAACCCTCTGCTTTTCCTATCACCAGTCCAGAAAAGATTGGTGTCAGCCGATCTCACTCTCTTCCACCACTGTGACAAAATATGATGGGAAAGCATCATATCGCAACAATTTTTTTCTTCACTTCTTCTACGTGTAGAACTGCACCTCAATGCCTATAAGACGAAATCTCTAGACCTAGGCTATAGAGGGTAGCCTAAAAGTTGGCGCTGAAATTTGAGACTTTGCGCTTCTCAACCAGTCTTAATTGAGTTTCCAAAACATTACAATTAAAGGATTAAGTTACATCCAAAGGTTGTAGGTCATTGATCGTCGTGTGAAGTTCGCATATTGACATCGCATATTAAGTGTGCAACATAAAGTAAATGTATGATCTACATAACGTTTAAACATCTATACATGCCATTTGAATATGACGAAGTGAACAAAGGTAAATATCATTCAGACTGCTTAAATAATTACTTCATAATAGGCATATATCAGATCCCGCGGAAATTAAATTGCTTAACTAAAAGCCACGGCAATAAGAATGTTATGTTTCACAACATTGCCTGCAGGAAGTCCGAAGTAAATTCTTACTAGATAAGGCATAACTGTGGCAAAATATGATGCGGAAAGCATGTGAATATTTTGAAATACTGCTATCTAAACATCCGTGACAGAACGAATAATAACAAATCTAGTAGAAGACATAACTTTTTTTCGGTAAAAGTTATTAGCACTGTATCTTTTTATACATTCAACAAATCTTAGCATCATGATGAAACTGAATGATAGCTCACGCTGTGTCAGTTCTCATGGAAAAATTCGGTCGTCTTCATGCCAAAATCCTGCATCAAAAAAACTCAATTATCTTTCGGAAAGCCTGCTGGCCACAACTGACCACTTAGGAAAGTAAATTCAACACGAAAATTACACATGAAAATGGTTCGACTTTTTTGTGAAAATATTTATTAAACGGCTTGTGTGATCTGCACAGCAGTTAAAGATATATAAACACGAAATTTAAACATGACGAAGTGAACAGAAGTAAACATCATTCATGTTGCCTTACTATATACTTCAAAGAATCTGATAGGCATACATCAGACAACGCGGAAATTAAATTGCGAGACTAAAAAGAACAATGCTAGGAACAATTTTTGTAATTCCGGTATATGGTTTGCGTCTAAAATTATAGGTTAGAATCACAGAATCAAATTCTGTGGTTAGAATAACCTCCATTATTCGGAATAATTCCACGAGAAGGAGGAATGACTACAGCGTACGACAACCACAGAACTAGATTAGGGAAAGGCTTCCCGCTTTCATTCATTTACCGTTATTTGCACTGAAGCCGCAATTTTTTGTTTACATCGACGGCCGCTGAAAATACTTGGGCAAGAAATTGGAGTTAGCCAGCAGCAAAGCATGAAATACCAGTAAATTATAATCTTTTGCTTGAATTACATCATGCAATATTGTGTTCAATTGCTAAATTAACAAATGTGCGGTACCTTAGGCATGCAACAGGTTAAATCGATATTTGAAGAGATCAAAACTTGACGCCCACATCTTTCTTTTATCATTGAAGTACTAAATTCTTGATTGACATGTTTTGACAACTTGTAGGAGTCTTCGTATTTGAAGTAAATAATTTAACTTATAATTTTGTTTTTGACTGATATTATTCGAAGGATATGTGTCATGTTGTGTTCCTCGCTGCTAAAATCGAGCGATGAAATTTTCAACATTATCATTTCATTTGTTTCTGCGTAGTAATCCCGATCTTCTCAAAACTTGACTGAGTAAAATATAGAGAAAGAAATTCATTCCCGTTAAAAACGTCTCATTCGTATGTATTGCTCACTTCGTTTACAGCGATTATGAAGATAACTTGGTATCTCGGGAAGGAAAGGTGAGAAAGTCAGTTTCAGACGAAAACGTCTTTTGAAAAACAATGCAGTTCCCAGTGTTTTTTATGGTTTTTTTATCCGTCCTAATTGAACACGACACTAAAAACACCTCGTCGTGCACCTCCAGATCGTTCCAACATCTCAAGTCCCAATTCTTTAACGGCTGTCCTGCCTTGCAAGGTTTTTTCAGGACTTTTCAATATTCAATCAGCTGTAGAAATGTAAATAGGCTAATGACTATAGCCTATCCCAAAGCTCTTCCGTGACTTTTCATGAATTGACACAGTGAAGCCACATGTAAAGTTTGAACCGCCAATTATTATTTGTTTCAATGCCACGACCTAAAAGGCCTTCACCTGCCTAGACCCTGTTACGGAATCCGTCAAGTTCTCCCTACAATCAGCGCTCCCTTAGAATATTTATTAATGTCTGAGTTTTGCTAGCACTGCATGATGATCAGCTGTTGGTCTGATGAATGAAACTGCACTATATTGACGTTTCTTCTAGCGAAACTGTTCTCAGGTGAACGTCACTTGTGAGGAGTAGGCCAAAATGAGACAGCCGGCGTGACGAATTACCCGCTATATTGAAGCGGTTGATTTCGAAGATGACATGGTCAACAGTTAGACGACAAAACTGGCCGAATTGGTGTGCTTTTAGACAGAAGATGCAATATGAAGATTCCATGGTGTTAGGTCTACCTGCAGATGCTTGTATCATATGATGTGGGTGCTCATTCTGACACCTGCCTGTGAGAAAGAAGATCCGATTAGTGGAAAATGTTTAGTGGAGATGTCACCATCAGGAAATGTGTGTACGTTTCCGAAAGAAAAGGAATGCATATTGTGATCATATTCTAGAAGCAGAGTACAGGTACGGTATCATGATGAGGTGCACACGCTAATACAAACATATGAACATATTTTGAATCTATGGATTTGTCATGTAATGATGCTTTCGGTACAAAAGTTTTGCTGCATTCATAGAACGCGATTTAATTGTCATCATCAAACTCAATTTTTTCCCATTGAAGTCCTGTCCTGATATGGATATGCTAAATTGTACATCATTCTTTCTAATAACTTGCAGATGGCAGACCTAAACGGGAGTTTTAAACTGCACTTTGAATATGTGATGGATGATTTTCAGTAATCAAAATAATGTTTCTACGCAATGGTGTGCTTTGAAAGTTATGACTTTATTAAATTGAGTCGATTAGTTTGCATCAAAAAGTGACAATAATACATTAGAGTAATGATTGTCCGGGAGACCCTGCTGAGCAGGTGAAGCAAAATTTTTTCTAGGGCAGGACAACCGTTAATAGGCCAACCGATGTTATTGAATTTTTGATGCGTCCCATTTGCTTAAGTTAATGAGAAATCTATTGCATGACTATCAAATTCTTACTTACAAAGATTCTGATGGTGCATTTCATAAAATTGAATGGATTTACATTGAAAATCTTCATGAATTCCAAACAACTGATTCATTGATTCTCGCAAATACGTTGGGAGCAAAACATATTCATTGCAAACGGGCACTTATGAAGGTGTTCCCTTCATATAAGGAACGTTCATCTATAACTGCAAAAGCGCTTGATCACAGATATTTGAATTGATGAACTTCCACAGAAAGTTCTTGCAATTTTATCAAGCTGCAATTACGATGACTGAATATGCAGATGAATCAGAACCCGCACGTACTGCGTGATTACCTATATAAATGGAAATGGTGTAGGCCTATATGTCTACTTTTTATCATATGAGCTTCTAATCGCTTTTATCAATGAATAATTGCCGCGACTTTAATAGTATCCGCCAACTTCTTGCCGAAGTATTTTTTAGACACAAAATACACCCAAGTATATTTCTCACAAGAGACAATGACTTGCTTACCGGCTTCACGTGCTGTTGATCAGAGCAGGCCGTCTTCGCTAATCCTGTGTCTGGCGACAACTGAAGTCTCGAATACATGTACTCACTCGATTAGTTACTTTCACCAAGTAAAATTTCATCACGTGATAGCGTTGGATGAAAAGCTGCATGAATATAATGAAAATCCAGATTTCACTTTTCACGTTGCGCAATGTCATATTTCAAACTCGTGGCGCGTCTGCCCAGGTTTCTCTTAGCCTAACTAATAACTTTCTCGTCTGTATCAAAGAGGTCGACCATCTCACAAGCTTCATTGCACAATTTCTACACAAAGTGACGTTATGAGTTTGCCAATGAAACTCTCTTTCAAGACAATAAACTACCACAAGTTTGGAAGACAACGCCCAGCGTACTCGACCTAGCTTACTATGCAATAACCATTACATGTACTTGTTGTATTATTCTTACTAGCAGCAGCACAAAGCTCAATCAATACTTGCTTCCGCACCAGTCAGTCGGTAATGATGTATAATAGCGGATTATGAAGTAAGTCTGACAAACGTTTTCCAAGAATCCACAGGCTTGCAGAACCGAAATATATCTATTTGAAATATGAGCACTTAAACAAAATACACCCAAAGCTTCTAAATGTGCCGTAAGTTAATAGAGTACCGTTGTGCTTCAAAAATATCTTCATAAACAGAAAATGAAGGGAGATTTCAGCGTCAACAAGCAGGCTCACTCTGTGTGAAGTAAGGGTGAAACAAGTGTATTCCGTTAGTGCTCACAAAATACGGGAATATAGAAGAATAAAATATCTGTTCCATGATATTGTTGCTGATTGATTGGGGACACTAATCGGTATTCAAATGCTGCATTACCATACATCCTATGCAATCGCCACTTATAGCATTATTCATATGATGACAATTACGGCTTACTACAGGTCATAACTTTCATCATTATGGAAATTTCTGCATAAACGGCTGGCTAAATTTATAGGCATTGGCGCGCTACTGACGTAATTGTGGCTTATGGGGCAAATGTTTAGAGATGCCGTCAGTCGCCGGTACGGTGAGGGTTTTATTGGGTATGGGTCACCTCAAGTGATGCCCTCACCTTGCCAATCCTGCGTGGGGCCGTCAGAAGCGTGTTACTAGGGTTGCGACCATGCAGTTCGCCAAGATTGTGCCAATTTTGCGCTTAAGAATCAGCAAGTGAATCCAATGTTTACGAGGAGAACAATCTTTAGCGACGAGACCTACTTTCATACGATTGCGTAAAGAAACAAAATTTTCGAATATGGGCCACAGACGATCATCAAGTGAGGATCGATTACCCTACATGAGAAGCCATTGCAACCCGACCAATGTGCGGTATGTGGTGGAGTGATAAGACCATATTTTTTGAAAATGAAAATGGAGTTGTAAAGGTAAACGGCGATTGTCATTCAAGGATGATAAATGAGTTTCTTTGCCGGGACTCGAAACCTTAGATGAACAAGACTTATGGTTACAACTAGCAGGCATGGGATTTTTCCGGCTATTCCAGCTTTTTCGGCTTTTTGAATTCATTTTGATAATTTCGTTTGATAAGCAAATTGTACATTTAACATATTCTAAATTGTGTAAATACCCATGTATTTTAATTATTATATTAAGTCATATAAATAGTTCAAAAGTAAAGACCTGTGTTAAATATTAAGCCTTTTAATTAGACGATTTCTAGGCTTTCTGGGGAATTATAACCTCAAAATTATAGGCTCGCTAAACGCTCGCCATGCGCCGCTGATTCAGCTACTTTTTAAAATTCCGGCTTTTTATGATTGGTTCAATCCCATGCCTGAACTAGATGGTGCAACTAAACATACTGCACGAGAAACCACACAGTTCATCAGAGAATAATTCCCTGATCGTCTTTTCTCCAGCAATGGTTATCATCGATGGATGGCATCGTTTTGCATATACCGTTTTGCTTGCACTTGCCAAAGTATATGAAAAAAACAAATAGAGAAAGACAAAAATTTCATTACTCTCAAAAATGTGAAATGCGCTGTTGATGTGGACAATTTTGTGTCATTAGTAGTGCGCATGAGTAGGCCTACTAATGAAATTGACGACCGTGAACCGCTTCCTATAAGTCTCCTATAACGCCCGTGTGAAAGATCTCATTGAGTTAAATTGCTACAATGTCACACTTGGATTATCTATGTCACCGAAATCAAAAATTCTTTGTGCAACCTAAGGGAAGATTTCGATCTGTTTTAAAAAATACATATAGTACGAATTAATAAAATAATTTTTAGTTTGATAGAATTTCTGTGTTCTCAATTGTCTTATTATTAAGTGAGATTTCGTAATGTGTAGATATAGAACAATTGCATTATCGCATTGCAAAATTATGACGCAATCTTCGCTTGGGTAGTTAAAGTAATTTCTGATGCATCCGCTCTCATGTCAAAGGTAATCCAAGTATATGGCGTTGAAGCAGTATAGTCTCAGTGTGCTATCTCTTTTGAGAGCTGAGAGTTGACTTTTTGGGGTTTGCAATGCTGCAAATTTTGAATTTCCGTAATTTGCATCAAACATCTAGAATGGAGTTTTCCGATGCCCTCTCAGGGCAATCTTTTCACATGTGTTGAGAAGTGATTGAATTTGACTATAACAATGTGCAGCATGAAGTTCACTATCGTAAGCTTCAGTGGTATTCATGCGATCCACTGATGTCGCTAAAATAGTCCCATGTCAACATCTTATACTGTACATGCATGAATATGGTAAAACTCTGACTGTAAGTTCTATTTCACTTTTCTGATAAGTACTAAACGGCTATTTCTTTTCAAACATGCATGTACTGTTGCAGAAAATTCTTCAGTACTTATGAGTCCACAGCTTAGCGAGAAACATGAATTCAACATAATCGCCATGGTCTGTGGGCTTATATAAGCGGGCATGCGCTATTTCAAAATTTAGAAAATTAAATCAGATAAAGCGACCAAACGACCTAAATCTAATGACTGTTAGATTAGAGTAATTGTCGTGGCAGTTCAGAAACTTTATTGAAATCATACTATATGGTTTGTCTAAAATACTCTATGTATTTAAGCAATCTAGCAAACAGCAGTGGCTAAGTAATTAAATCAAATTAAATGAGCGAAAACTTAAATCAATGACTAAACAACTTATTTTAGATCACAAGAGGTGCTACTCCGGTAGACACAATGAGTTTCTGCAGGGATCCAGGCCAAAAGTGAGATTTTCACAGAATTACGTTTATCCTATGCCTGCCACAAATTTGCAGGCCTGCTGTGTTCTGCCTGGTTTCTCTTCTTGTCAGGCAGGATCAAAGAAATACACATGTTAATCCAATGGGACGCAGATTGAAGTTTTTGGCAAAAATGAAACTTTTTATGTTTTCTTATGCTGAGTGAAAGTGCTAAGTCTACAGCCATGATTTTTGACATGGAATTTCCTCATGTCATTTCCTATCATGTTCAAGTACTTCTGTCTATGAGGCTAAATACATGTTGAATTGGTAAGTTTCTTATATCGATAAGCACAAGCTTTTTTGCCAATTTGATGCGTATTTGACCACATTCTTGTATACATCGCCGATAAGAAGCATGATAATAACACATAAACATGATAGGAAGTGACCTGAAGACATTCCATGTCAAAAATTATTACTCTAGACTTTTCACTCAGTAGTAGAAAACATAGAGAGTTTCATTTTAGCAAAAAACTCCAATCTGCATCCCATTGGATTAAAATGTGCCTTTCCTTGATCGTGTCTGACAAGAAGAGGAACCAGGCAGAACTCGATAGACGTGCAGATTCGTAGTAGGCACAGGATATACGCATGCTGTGAAAGTTTCAGTTTCGGCCTCTTTCCTTGGAGAAAATCATTGTGGCTGCCGGACTGTGTAGTGTAGCTAAATGTTGAATAAATGCCTATCACACGAAACAGGTCTAGCTATCCTTATTTTTTTGTTCGCATTGATCATGCCTGCTGCGTATTTCTGCATCGAATACAGCATTGTGTTCTACACGTTGAAAAGATAAGATTACAATTAGTCTCGATTGATGATTTGTCGACTACAAAATTTGTTATGAAATTCTGTTAGTAATTAAGTTATAGGACAGAGAGCGCTGAAAGAATAAGCCATCAGCGTTCAACATCTTCCACCAGCCGATATTGTTCGCAGTGGTCATGTCGAACGTACTGTGGTTTAAGTAATGTGAAGAAAGATCTTTCTTCATTCTAGTGATGAGGAAGCATTGATTGTGGGATGAAGATATGTGATCGCTGTTTACTCTATCTACATCGAACATGTTGTTCAGGTACTTTTTCAAGAAATTGTCTATTAGATTGTTCTAAGTCGTGCTGCTATGCTCGCAGACTAAACATCAGTCGAGAAAGTTGCTTCTTTTTCTTTTGACGCACTACTTGTACATTTTTACATTTTATACATATTAACTTTTCCAGATAGCCTCATCCACCGAAAGATGGGTATTCATGTGTTTGCGAGCCAAATGAATAGAATTCTGCGTATTTGCTCGCATATGTGCATATTTGCTCAATATGTTGTTGAATCGGCACAAAAAGATTGTAATTATTCTTGTTAACAGAGGTCATTTTGTTGAAGATGGTGCCACACATATCTTGTGTAAACATCTGAACTTGTCGCAACAGTTCAGAATTTTTTCATATAAGGAGTTTTTTGATCGTTGGTTTTCCTGCTGACGAAACTAAAATGTGACTCACTGGTGTCGAGATTTGTGTTTGATGACATGTGTTTTTCGTTCGCCCATTGTTATATGATAATTTTCAATTTGTGTGTTATGAAAAAAATTGACTTTGTCTGGTTTCCATGTGGGAGTGCTCATTAGTCCTGCTAAGGAGTACCTATCATTCTATGATTATGTAAACTTCTGAAATATTTGCATATATTTTTTACAACGTTGCACATCATTTGGAAACATATGAAACCTTTACAATGAAAATAAGATTTTGTGTACTAATAAATTTGCTTTCTATGTATCTCCTGATGGTCTCTCTGGAACCGTTTATTTTAGTCCTCGTCTCTCAAGTATCAATGATAAAAACATCATTGATGATTGCATAGGTCGGAATAGACAAAAATTAATTGATCAGGTGGGAATGCTAGTACCGGTACATAATTATAGAGAAAGCTATTTAGTGAATCCTTTCCAATAGCAAAAAATTCTGTATCCGCAGTCTACTTATGCAGTGAAATCAGTAGTGCAGTCTCACATGCGAAATTGTACGTGGCCATGCATTTTGCGGTGAAGCGAGCCAATAGGAATGCAGGAATTGCATGAACTCACGGCAACACTGACCACGAATTCGCCTGCAATTGGCAACAATAGGGCGTGGCATGATAATGTTTAACAGCTGCATTAGTTCGTGGCGAGTGTTGGCCACTCGTACTTCCTGGTGTTCACTTTTGTTGCCAATGTTTCGTGGTGAGTTAGTGGCGACTTTGGTGGCGAGGCATTTACAGTGTAAATCAACTTGATCAATAATTCACCTCATTTCTGCTAGCATAATAAACTTGTTGATGTACTAGATAATCAAGATGAAATGATGATTAAGATTAACCACATGCATCCAATAAAATATTCTAAAAGATGCTTTTCTAATTTCATGGAGGAGGTCGGCCAAAAATTATTTCCTCATTAGTTGATTGTGGCGTACGGAAGGTAGTTAGGCATGATTCGAAACCGAAAAGATCACTCCCTTCTTGAGTAAACCACGATATATTGAAAAAAGATAAATAGCTAAAACTTTGTACAGTACTTCCGTTTTAGTTTTATTTGGCACTGAGGCAGCGACTGGGTCCTTCCGTTTTAGTTTTATTTGGCACTGAGGCAGCGACTGGGTCGCGAAACGTATGCCACTGTACAAAGTTTTAGCTATTTATCTTATTACAATATATCGTGGATTACTCAAGAAGGGAGTGATCTTTTCTGCCTCGAATCATATTTCCTCATTAACAAAGCATGCATGCATATTTTGTTCTAATCTATTTCACACCAATTCTCTTTGTCTTATTAATAAATTATTCGACTAACAAAGAAAATAGTCGTGAGAAAATCTTAATTTTGTTAGAATGCATGTTTCACGTCTTCAGATTTAGACCGAATTTCATTTTGAGATCTCGATGCTTGATGTTACTTGTCTGTGGGATCGACGGGAGTCGTTTTTCAACTAATCCAATTATGAAATAAACTCATTGACAAAAGTTTTGAAACATTTACTTCTTTAACTTCTTTCATTTTTGCCTGGTATATACATGTATGTGTGATACCTTGATAATTTTGTCACAATCTCCACCAAGTCGCTAGCACAGAAAAACAACGCATGTAGCAAATTCAATTTTAATAGAAGCTCTAGCTCCAATACATTCAGTAATCCGAGATGGCATGGATTCACAAAGTTTCTGAATGAAGGATGCTTCAAGGAGAAGCCACTGCTCTGTCAGTCCTTCAGAGAGAATCTTCAGGGACACTGGTGGAAGTGAATAGCGGTCTCTCACTCGCCGCCCAAGCTCGTCCCATACTTGTTCAATGGGTGACAAGTCAGGTGAGCGCGCAGGCCAGTCAAAGGTTTGAATGCTCAATCTCCTAACAGTGGCAATGACAGCCGAGCGATGTAATCTTGCGTTGTCGTCTGGGAAGACGAGATCCTCCACCCTGACCTTTGGGGAAACAACAGGAAGCACAATTTCATTGAGATACCTCTCTCCAGTCAACGTGTCTTTGATGATGACTGCTGTCGTTCGTCCGCCATGCTAAATGCCACCCCACAGCATAACACTTCCACCACCATATCTGTCGTGTTCTTTAATACAGCATGGGGCAAAGCGTTCACCAGGAAGACGATGCACTCTGACACGAACGTCATTGAAATCCAGAGTGAATCTCGATTCATCGGTCCATGAGACTTTCTGCCAGTGATGGTCATTCCATGAGCGATGGGCATCACAACAGGCAACTCGTCTTCTGCTGTGCTCAAAATTCAATGGAATTAGGACAGCTGGTCGTCGCGATTGAATTCCAGCTTCTCGCAATCTTCGGTAAGCCGTTCGAACGCTACAGTCTATATTTGAGGCACTCTTCCAGTGTACGACTAGCTTTGGGACTGACACAAATCTATTCCTCTTTGCAGCTAAAACTAGACGTGCGTCTGTCCTTCCTGCAGACTTTCTTGGTCGACCAGATCCCTTCTTCTTTTTGACATCTCCTTCTGCTTTCCATCGACACCACCACCTCCAAACAACGACTCTCGATAGTTGCAGCTCTTCGACAACACTCACACAACTTCTACCACAACGAATCATTCCAATAGCCATACCTCTGGTAAACTGATCGTCTGCCACTTTATTTTACAAAATCTGGATTTCAGTTCACGTTTATGTTCAATTTGTAAAAGCAATTGTGACAGTTGTATCCATAGAAGTAGGTAATAGTACACTAGAATGGAAGTTTGATATCTTGCCTATGTACAATGATGGCAGTTGAATGATTATGATTAGATGATGTATAGTTAATATTATGATTATGATATATAGCAGTACATGATGCCTATGTACAATGATTGTGGAAATTGTCGACAAATCACAGGATCTTCATGAAGAGAATTTTAGTGAGATGGTGGTATTGTATCATGTGAAATAGCCTACTATTCCATGGATTAACATACTGTGTCTACTTGTGCCTATTGACAACTATTATACAAATTTTCAACACTGGATTACGAATTAAAATTTGGTTCACAGAGTCATATTGAAAGTGGTCGGTGTACTGGTTGTAAGAATATCTCAAAAATTCAAAGATAAAAATTCTAATTATTGGAAAATTTCTCCTTCTGGCGGTTAAGAAACCTAGCGCTTTGTGGAATAAACACATTGGGCGCTATTGTAAACCGCATTCCAAGCAGCTACCGTAGCCACATTCCAACGCCATTCCAGATGGCAAGGCCATGCCAGTTTCTTTGATTCTGAAATCGCATTCCAGTTGGAGTGCATGCCATTCGATAGCGAGGGTGTCTGACCTAGTTTTAGCGCATGATGTTGTGACGAATTGTCAGCAGACCAATCACAGACGAGCTATCTCGTTAAACAGATATTCGTTGAACCTTTGTGTGATTCCATTGTTCTGATTCTTCCGGTGAAGTAATGACTTCAAGTGGGAAATTTTATTCAGGGGAAGAGAAGAGCTGGATTATTGAGCAAGCAAAAGAACAAGCTCACATAATTGAAAATCAAGAGAATAATATCAACATAAATAGAGAGAAGAATGAGATGCGGCAAGAGATTACTAAGCAAATTAATTCAAAGTTCAATACAAACCGATGCGTGAAGTCAGTTATTAATATATATCGGAAAATGAAAATGAGAGCCAAAACTGAGATCAGCGAGCATAAGCGCCACAGGCAAGGGACGGGTGGAGGACCATCTAGACAAATATCTGAGGTCGCCGAGTCTTTTTCTGATATTCTTCCTCCAATTACAACTGAAGGAATAGACAATCCTTATGATGATGACACTATCCCAGAATCCACATCAACACCGAATCCTACAAAGAATGAAGCCACGACTATTTCCAAGAAGAGCGCAGTCCGGAGCAGAAGAAGTAAGTCCTGCAAAAATACTTTCATAACTGAGAAAGAACACTGTCTTTTACATTTCAGAGAATGCCGATGCCTTTATGCAGAGAGAGCATCCTAAAAGGATGGAAGTTTTGGAAGCTCAACTGAAGTGTGAGAGAACTCGAGAGGCATACTACGCAGCAAAACTGAAACGTAAGATGATTCGAGCACAACTTACTATAAATATGCACATTTATCTCTTTTCATCCAAATCAAGTCTGGAGGGCAAGAATGCATCTACTGAAGCGGACTCCTTCCTAACAAGAAGTCACATCGTACTACATGACCTAGAAACGTAAGCTTCATTTAAGTCATTTATAGACCATTAGTTTTCTTCATGCGTTTAATGTGAAGATCTTGAGATAGGTCTAGATGTATAATTTTTAATTAGAATTTGCGATATTTAGGCTGTAATTAATTATCACATCTTTCTTTTTCCAGGTCCAACAATTACGGATAAACATGGATGCCTATTCTCTCTGCTACAATCAGCACTTGTGTGTTGGTGGACATTGGATTGTCAGACCTTCTTTTGACTCGTTTTTCGTGAAATACAGATAAAAAATACAGATGATAAAGCTCATTTTGAGCGTCAAAATCAAATGCTCATCCATCATCATAATTAAGCTCGGCCTATAAATTATGGGAAGTAGGCCTATCAGCTATATCATTAGTAGAGCAACTTTTTATGACAAGTCAGATTGTGTCAATTTTTTAATAGGGTGCGGGAACAAGAAGTCAAAAAGTGCAACAACCGTGATAATTTTATTGATCATACAATGGACCAATCTGTATCAAATTTCAAAGCATCTTTCAATCAGTGTGTTCCGAAAATCTCGACCACTCATTTCTCTGCTGTGATCGCCAACTCCTGTATTGAAAGAATGGGGATCATGAATGTTTTCGTCATGTTCAATTTCCATATTACCACGTAAACGAATATTGTGCAGAGCAAAAACTGCCATTATAGTTGCTATTGACGTGTCCAATTTACAGTCCGTTTCATAAAAAGTGGATCATCCTAAAATTTGACTGAATAAAACATAAGTATGATACAGAAAGCATTTTTCATGTTATTTCATGTCCCTAATATATTTAAATGTCCTTATATAATCTGATAAGCTATGATACAGTAACGGTTCTTAAGAAGCTAATATTTTGTGGTCCTACCCTTATTGTCAATGACATTACCAATTCGTCTAGGCATTGATTCGATGATATCGTTGTTTTTGACTTATCTAACTTTCTCCACTCTCTTTTTAACAGTGACGTAAGTTGTGATACGCCATCTGTAGGTAGCAGTGAACGACGAACGTTACGTTTTAGAATACTCCATACATTTTCTGCGGGATTCAGATCAGGAGAACGAGCTGGCCAAGATAATGTCCTAAGCCCTAATTGAGACTTGCATAAGTTGACTCTACTACTCCTGTGACACGTAGCATTATCATCTATAAATAACCAAGTCGATGGATCACCAAGTTGATCTGTCATTTGGCCAATATTCATTCGTAAAACATTCACATAGCGTTCAGAATTCATGGTTCCTTGCTGTATGTGAAGTTCAGAGCGGCCATTGGTCCAAATGCCAGCCCAAATCAGTAGAGTCGCACCACCTTGTACCCGGGGACGATGTAAATGTCTCGGAATTTCCTGATCAGATTTTATCCATAATCTCAATCGACCATCACTATCCTTCAGACGGACTGATGCCTCATCAGACCAGATTGCCCATCTGAGACGTCCTTTTGTATGCTGATCTGATAATTCGATCTGAGAGGGCCTCTTACAGCTCTTGAAATTCGACTCAATAAGTCTTCTACGAATAGCGGACTTCGAAATAGACGAGACTAGTGCAGCCATCTCAGTTAACGAGAGACTTGGATCAACTTTAACAAATCTCAAAATTAGGCGGTCTCTACGTTTGGATGTTTTGCGTGGACGGCCAAAGCCCTCTTTACGACAGAGTCGAAAATCATCATTATGCCATCGATGCACATTTGTGTAAGGGACTTGTTTGTAGTCGACTTGCAAGTCGCTTGCTTGTAGCTCGCAAAGAAAACCCTAGTTTTAGCAAGGCTGACACTTTGCCTTTTGTGAATGCGATCTCGTTATTGTTCATTTGTGCTTTGTATTGTTTTCAACCTGTAAGAGATAGATTTCTAGCTGAAAGCAATCAGGAGTGCTGCCAACACCACCGCAACGAAGTCAAGAAGCTATGGAACATGAAGTCCAGTTAATCACATGTAGCAGTTACATTATTGTTGATGAATAATGGTGCTATACTGGCTCTGATTGACCGATTTTCTTTATTTTTGTTTTGCTTGATAGCTTTTGGCTTGTAGAACAACATATTACATAACAAAGGAAACAAATGTAATTTTATAAGAGTGAGGTATGATTTTGTGTAACATTGCTAAATGAAGATCAAATTATCTACTACTTTTTTATCTATAACAGGAAAACAACTCAATATTCATGCTTGAAATTTCCAACAATGATATTAGTATGCACAACTGACATATCCTCCAAATTTCAGAGAAATACGTTCAAGTTTGGCGGAGTTAGACAAAGTTGAAGTTAAGGCGATGTTTAAGAGTGATCCATTTTTTATGAAACAATCTGTAGTTGCTAGCTTGTTCCTTCCTTCAACACAAGCAAAATCTTGCTTGATCACGCCAAAAGTTCTCTCAATAATCAACCGAGATCGAACAAAGTGGTAATTGTAGCTTTCCTGAGCACGATTTTGCGGATTTGCAACAAGTGTAAGGAGAAATTGAGATAGAGGGTAGCCACTGTCCCCAATCAGAATGAAGTTCTTTAAATCACAATTCTCCATTCTTTCGCGCAGATTTGAATTGCGAAATATTCTAGCATCGTGAGTTGCGCCTGGCCAACGTGCCACAACATTTTCAATAATGCCATCTGCAGTGCAAACTACCTGAACGTTTATGGAAAGGAAATTTTTCCTGTTGTAGAAAGATGCAGCAACATCTCGCGGAGGCACTACACGAATATGTGTGCAATCAATTGCACCAATTATGTTGTTGATTCTCATCTTTTCACGAAACTTATCACTAATATTGCGCTTTCCATGAATATTGGATGGAAAATATACGAATTGCTTATGACCACTAGCAATAGCTACCAATATGTCACGGATAATGCGCGAAACCACTGGTTGAGAAATGTTGTGCAAATCGGCATGGATCAGTTGGATTGTGCCTGTCGCATAGTACCTTAGGGCGGTTGCGAACTTTAAAACTGGTGGCAATGTCCCTTTGCTAATGTCTGGCAGAATTATTTCCAAGACATGTAGGAAAAGGTCCTTCTTTAGCCTGTATCTTTCGATGAACTCATTTTCTGATAAGTCTTCAACAGGATTTGATCTGTCTCTAACGCCTCGATGCGCAAGGCGTTCGAAGTGATACTCGGGATCAACGACATCCATTCCGCACAAACAAGAGCTACGAATGCTGATTTATTCATCTACCTGATGCTACTGTATCATGCTTTTGCTTGGATGGCATGGGTCATCACGCATGCCACTTCACAATAGCAATCTCGACACCCTCGCCAATGGAATAGGCAATGGTAGCCAGTGGAATGTGATCGCTGGAATAACATTTCAGATGGCATGGGGGCCCTTGCCACTGGCAGCCGTCGCTGGAATGCGGTTTAGTATAGCGCTCATTGAAAGCCTCTTTACCAACAGTCATTTCTCAGATAAATGAAATGTCGCTGGATCCTTTCAATTAATCACTAAATGACTTATGTGATATAGTGTGATGATATTTTGGCAGCTGATATTCGAATGCATGCAGAGATTTTGAAAATTGTTCAAATATAATGAACAGGATCTCTTGAAAGTAAAACGAATACCCGAAGACTTCTTGGTCTTTGATTTCAAGCTAGAGTAATGCATGTTCTGTAAATCGACATCACAAGTTGCATATGTGTCTGATTATACTCTTGATAGATTAGCCTACAGGAGCGATATTTCAAAATGATGAACGTACAGAACGTTTTAAAGGATTTCCTTCTTTGTCATCCTGTCGCCGCAGTATTTTCATAAATACATTATTGCTTTTGTGCACATGACCTTTGGACAAGGAGCAACAATCCAGATAACAAATTGGCTTGATGAATATAAATGCCAATCAGAAAGCTTGGAAACCAGCTCGCACAATTTGCATATTGCCCCAACTAAGTTCCCCGGTGTGTGCCATAATTTTCATGCAATTTCCATTCTAGGACTTTCTATGGTGCTGTTAATTTCTATGGTTGTATCAATATCTAAATTTGAAATTTGACCACCATAGATCTTTCTCCATTCTCTAATGTGTTGAATGGTAATACGTAGAAAGCGAGATATTGCGCGTTTTTTCTGGTAGAAACAATGGCGCTGAATTCAAAAATTTATTCTAACTTGTCTCCTTTTAAAGAATACAATGGATCTATTAAAGCAAAAAGCCTACACAGTCACTTTGAAATCAGAAATGAGTGAGATTGACTCATCGATGCTAATAATGTAGACAATCTTTTGTTTAATTTCAAAACATACCGGAAATGCGAAAAGGAACTGCAAACTCTAATTATGGGCTCACGAATGAAAAAGTGCCGAGATTTCGGGGAATGAGGTCATGTGGAAAAGTTAACAACAGGGCAAAAAATAGAAAATAGTTCACCTTTTGATACACTGATGTGTGCAATTAATCTAAAACTATATTATTACAGCATCAAAATAATCATTGTGCATTATCACTATCACTACTTTTTTGCCATCATGTCACTAGGAAGTAAAGTTTCTAATTAACGAAAGTTTATTGCACAAATGTCATCGATGTAGCGAGATTTACTAAACAACAATCTTACATACCCCAATTTCATTTCTACTAGCAAGGACTCCATAAAAACAAACTCTTAATGTGATTAACAAATCTGCTGGGCTTGAATCATCGGAAGGCTTCCAACTTGCTTGTTAGTATTACCAGCAAAAGTGACATACTCGTATACTCCTCACACAATTATATTGGCAGTTTCTTTAAACTTAAGAATGTCAAAACAAGTGCAACCATTATAAGCATTCTTAGAAAATATGATTTGTTCCAACCGACACATAGATATTTTCTTGATAATCTCATTTCAACGTGTACAAAAGCTGAAAGTCGATAAAAAATGTACTTCCATAAAATCATGAAGATTAGCTGGCTTCTTTTTTTATTGGAAATATGAATGTGTGAAGTAGGCCTGCATGGAAGTGACGAATACATCCGGCCATGTACATACATACCCCAAAGTGAACGACAAAATAACAAGCATCCTCTAAAGAAATCCCCTGTCAAGCAGACTGCATTGTCAAGTTACCGCCTGTTGTATCAAATTTCATCTTTGTTTAGCCAAACTACCACAGATATTGTCTTAAATCCAAGCCCCACATTTTGCAATTACTTACTGTGTCTGAAAAAAGCGTGTGTTCTGTGTCATCTGCACCGAGATATCTCTCATGAGTGGGTCATATTGAACAATGAATGATTGAGTGTAGATCATAGGCTGCAAAGTAGTATATAGTGTGACATCCGGCGCGACGCTTCGCTTCGCTTCGCTTGCGCCGGATGTCACACTTTTGCGGGTTTTTTTTCAAAAATTTCAAAAATTTAGGTGGACTTCAAATTTCACGTGGCAGAAGGCCGAAGGGCGAAAATTTAGGTAGTGACAAATTTTCAAAAAAAACAAAAATTCAAAAATTTAGGCGGTCTCAAAATATCACGTAATCGAAAATTTAGGCGGTTTCAAAATAACACGTGGACGAAAATTTAGGCGGTCTTAAAATATCACGTAATCTAAAAAATATCACGTGGTCGAAAAATATCACGTAGCCGAAGGCCGAAAATGTAGGCAGATGAAAATTTAGGTAGACCAAAAAATATCACGTAGTCCTAATATACCAGAAGATTGTATTCAAAATATTTCTTTAAAAAATGGAAACCTCAACGGGGGAAGCCTCAGAAATGGAAGGAATAAAAGTGGAAGAAACCGCAAGAATATATCCTTCGTTATCATATGAACGTAGTTCTACTTTAATGAACATTCAAAAGATAAACATCGAAAAGATGAATAAAGAAAAACATAAAGACAGAGTTAGGTATATGAAAGATAAAGAATCTCAATTATTATTAAGATTAGAGCATTATAAAAAATTGAGAAAGTGATGGTCTAAAGTTAAGAATGTAACACAAGGAATTGGCATATTCTTAACAATAAGTTTAGGTGCTTTAACAATTGTTATATCTTCAGGTGTTTTAGTAATTCCAGTAGTTGCTACAGCTTTAACAGGTACGGGTGTTTTTGCAACTTCACTTGTTACAATGTTAGATAAATCTTTAATAACTAAGAAACGAAAATCATTAAAAACTAAGCATTTACATATTAAAGAAGACTATGATAAACTACATTACTACTTTCAAAGAGTATGTGATGATAATGTTATTACGTTAGATGAGATTGAAAAATTTGATCAAATAGCTAATGAAGTAAATCAAATATCATTTCAATTACAGTCAGAAAAAGTTGATGATAAGAATAAACGGGATGGCAAAATTTGGAGTGATGGTAAAATTTCCAATGAAGAAAATGACAAAATTTTTTTTAGAAGAGCTAAAAACTTTAAGCGAAAATTTAAGCAAAACTTTATTAAACAAAACTTTATTAGACAAAACTTAAAACGAGAAAACTTTAAACGAAAAGATGTCAGACAACAAAGCAATAAAAAAATAATTTGTTCAGTAAAATGTTTTTGCTGTATTCCAATGTTACCACAAAATTTAAATATTATATTTTAAAAATGGATAAAATTAGCACTGATAATTTTAAAAGAATAAAACAATTAGAAGAGTTAATAAAACAAAGAAATATTATGAAAGAAAATCATCTTCAACATAGAATGATAAAAGCTGGTATTCAATCTGATATGTTTGAAAAAATGCAGCAAACCGAACAAGTAAAAACTGATTTTGAAAAAACTATGAAACCATTTAAAACTCTTGAAAAGGAACTTACAAATAATGATGAACAAATTGATATAACAGATCCAGAGAACAAAAAATTTATATTAGATGACTATGGATTACTAGAATCAAACATTAATAAGAAATTACCAAAATCTATGCAATTTGAACATTCTATCTCATTTATAGATGGAAAAACAATACCTAGATTTTATCTCGGACAAAAAGAAATATTTCCAAAACCTTTTCGAGATTTAATTTTTTCACCAGATAAATATGCTTTTAATTTAGATAAAAATTTTGTTGATCTTTTAAGAGGAGCAGATTTAAATAATTATGCTGTAGAAGATCTCATAAAGTATAAAGCTATGTTAGATAGAGTTGGTGCAGTAAAATCTCTTAGACGTTATAAACAATTAGAAAATTTATTATCAACGGGAGTTAAAGTAGGAAAAGGTTTTAAAACTGAAACAACTGTATTCTTACCAGATGATCCACAAGAACTACTAAATAAATTAAAAATTAAATATTTTAATATCTGCAATAAAAGAGGACATAATTCTAGTTTCAATGAAATTCATGCTATATTGAAAAGACTGTTAGAAAAGAAGATTCTAAATGAAGAGGATTATAAAAGTGTAGCTGAAATATGTTGTTGTTTTTAATTTTTTTATAAAAAAATATTTATTCAAAATTTTAACTAAAAAATGTCTTCGAGAGAATTATCATCAGCAGATTTAGACAAAATTAATAATCATTTAGAAAATTTGACAGAGATTTTGGGTTCATCAAAATTTAGTACGACGTTAAAAATTATAACAACTACTTCATCACACACTTGTAATTTAGAACCCATTCTACATTTGGAACAAAATAAAAATTATCAAATTGCATTGACTAGTTTCTCCACATTTAACACTATTCAAAACGTTATCAAAGATGTGAATGATCAATTTTGATATTATTGCCAATATATTGATATATGCCTTTCGCTGTAATTTTTATGGATTATATAGAGAATACGGCGCTAACAGCCTTACGGAATAATAACATTAGGCCTCAGTTTTATAGACGATATATCGATGATATCGTGATGGGCCCATTTCCGAACGAAGCAAAAATATTCGATAAAATTATTAAGGCCTTCAACTCGGTGACCGAATCTATAAATTTCACTTTAGAAGTACCAAATAAATCATTGAACTTTTTAGATGTAACCATTTGGATTGAAAATAATGTCATAAATTACAAGCATTATACTAAAGAAATTAGTTCAGATAATTGCTTAAATAAAAATAGCTGGGTGCCAAACCACATTAAAACGAATTTTGTGATAAATTCAATCAGCACTGCAAACGAGAGATGTAATTTAGCATCTGACCAGATAGAAGCAACAGACAAAGTAAAGAAAAAATTAAAAGGAAATGGCTACAGTGATAAAGATTTGAACTGCAGTCGCAAAAATAGAAGAAAAAAGCGCAATCATGATAAAAAGCGAGTTTGTAATCTACAGATGCCTTTCGTTAGTGATAGTCTAAATAGAAAAATAAACAGTTTAGTTCAAAAATATGACCTTGATATAAATGTAGTAAATAATAGTAGTAAAAAATTAAAAGATATTTTTCAGATAAAGAAAAAGAGGAACAAGCACGAAAATTGTGATGTGTGTGCCAGTTTGCCGATGGAATTTGATTGCAGTGTGAGCAATGTTGTCTATGAATTCGTTTGTAAAACGTGTGATGGTAATTATATAGGCAAGACTTGTAGGAACTTTAGAGCTCGATACTTAGAGCACAACCGCAGCATTAGGCATAAGGATGATAGGAGTGCGCTGAGCGTCCATGTTCGTGAATGTGAGTGTGATGGTATTGAAGATTTTGATGTCAATATTCTTGAATGCGTGAAGAGACCGCTTGATATTGCGTTGTTAGAAGCTCGTTGGATTAAGCGTAGAAGACCGGTGTTGAATCGATGTGATGAGCTGTCTGAATGGTATTAAATGGTCACACCGCATAGATGTCTGAAGTATATAAAATCACTTGTAACTGCAGTTGATGCCAAAACTCGTTGATAAAGGGTCGGGACCCGAAACGTCCGAGTAGAAAACACACGTTCTTTTTATTCAATTTATTCAATTTTACTTATCGGCAAAAACTAAAGGGAGTGATAACCGGATTTTATTGTACATAATTTTGATATTCTACTGATAAAGGCAAAACATGGAAAATACTAACTTTTCTTCCTGGTTCTTACGAAGTTTAATCAATATCAAATGAAATTAAGAGATATTTAGTTATACCATTTAAAGATAAGAAACAATTACATTTTGCAGTTGAACCGGCAGTTAATACATTTTCTCTTACTTTAGACGAAAATCATCAAGTTGATTTTAATCATGATAGATCATTGTCAAAGCTATTAGGATTTAATAAACAAACCTATAGTCAAGGTTATCATTTAGGTGAGAAGATTCCAAAAATAACTGAAATAAATTCAATTGTTGTACATTGTGACATTATTGAAGGAGGATATATAAATGGTAAATTGTCAAATTTAATATTCAGTTTTCCAGCTTTTACTGTACCCATTGGTTATAGACTAAATGTAATTCCACAAACATTAATATATTTCCCTATTACAAGAAAAACTATTAACAACATTAACATAAGAATCACTGATGAAAAAGGACAAGAAATAAATTTTGGAGGTGAAGAGATTATGATAGATCTTTTGGTTCGGGAGGTATAAACTCCCGTTCGAGAGGTATAAACTCCCACGCGAAGCTAGAGAAGTTTAATTTTCTTCTTCTTCTTTTAAAATAAAAATAAAATTTTTTATTAAAAAATGAGTGAAGTGCCCCATTAAATAAAAAAAAACTCAAATTTAATCATCATCCAAATTTATCTAATAAAGTTTTGTCAGTTATTTGTGGAAGATCAGGATGTGGGAGTTTTAAACGACTCCAAATTTTTTGGATTATAACAATCTTATAATTTATACAACAACAGCAGAACAACCCGTCTATCAGTTTTTAAAATATGGATTTGAAAATAATCTTAAAAAAACAGCAATTGCTTCATTATTCAAAGAATATGAAAATTCTGAATATGAAGAAGAAATAAGTTCGTGGTGTGAAGAAGCAGCAAAAAATAATCAGTTAGTAGAATCCAATAAAAATAAGCATATAAAGATACAATTAATAGATGATAGTGGTAATATGAAAGATCCTAGTAAACTAGATAAAACAATGAAACATTGTGTAATTTTTGATGATTGTGATAATGATAGAAATCAGTCAGTTCAGAGAAATTATTTCACAAGAGGTAGACATAATAACTGTAGTGTATTTTATTTAACACAAAGTATGTATTCATTAGACGGAAGTGTTATTAGAAAGAATGCAAATATATTTATACTATTTGAAATAAATGCAAGAAACTTAAGTGATTTGTTAAGAGATTTATGTGTAAGAAATAAAGATGAATTTAAAAAATCGTGTAACAATGCTTGGTCAAAAGATTATGGCTTCATTACAATTAATATTGATAAAAAAAATTCATGATAGAGTTATAGATGATTTGTTCTCTGACTAAGTTTCGCCCCGACTGAAAATCGATAGAAAATATTTTTGGGGAGTGACCGAATATTTTTTTCTTATAAATCTCTTGTTAATAAAAATAAAAAAAATATGTTGGATGCTTACAAGATAGAACATGTACCAGTTTTAAAAGATTATCGTCATCCTACAAATCCTGTAAATTCGAAGAAAGAAGTTAGATTTTATTATCATCATAAATACGTAGCGCTCGTTACAGATTATAAAACAAAACATGGTATTAAACCGTGTGTTAAAACAAAAGACTTTCCACTTTGTTTAAGAAGTTTCCGAGTATTTTTGGCGTATAATAATTTATGGTGGTTGGTTAAGAAAGTTTAACAACACATGAATTAGAAACATTACATCAATTACATATTCCTGTGTATATGTAAAAACGGAACCGAGGTTCTATGTAAAAATTCATTTTTTCTTTTAAAAAATATGAATCGTGAAATGTCTCTCGGACAAACGTCTAGGATTGATGAATTAATCAAGAAACAAACTGCTGAGTTTGATGCACAAATTAAACATAGCAAACGTAGTAGACGTAATAAAAAACAGAAACGTACTAGGCGTAGTATTAGACGTAATATTAAAAAACAGGAAAGTGGAACAAAAGAAATATTAGAAACTCCTATTACTGATATCTTTTTTGATGATAGAATTAAGGATGAACTTGGTGATGATTTATGTAATTTATTTAATCCAAATGAAATTAAATATGAAAATGTATCTTTTATTAATGTAGTAAATGATATGCGGAAACTTTTAGCAAATGGTAAAATTATTAATTTACTTGGAAAAGTTGTTAAAGATCAGGAAAATATAATTCAACATTTTTACGTAACCTTCTATAATAAAAATTCATTTGAAATATGGTTTTCGAATCTGGATGAGAAATCCGATGCTAACGAATGGATTTTTACAGGTAATATTAAATATGAAGATTTTGGAATGAAGTTAGTACAAAGATCGCATAGAGGGGCAGGGATTAATATGAAATATAGAATCAAAAAATATTTCGGTGAATATTGTTATATTCCTTCTGAAGATTTTTGTTTTATTAAATGTTATAATGTTTTACGAGGTTTTAATGAAGAACAAGGAGAAATGATGAAAGAAATGTTTAATAATTTTTTATATAAAGAGAAAGCCACATCTAGAACAGGAGTAATGTCAAACTGCAAATTTTCTCAATTCAACAAATATTTTGGAGAATGTGTTCAATATTATAGTCCTGCCAATCGTCATTTAAATCCTAGA
Source organism: Prostheceraeus crozeri (assembly GCA_907163375.1). Taxonomy (NCBI): domain Eukaryota; kingdom Metazoa; phylum Platyhelminthes; order Polycladida; family Euryleptidae; genus Prostheceraeus; species Prostheceraeus crozeri. The sequence goes on from CAJQUW010003420.1 coordinate 61,499, forward strand.
GGAATTGAAACGTTTCATAATTATGTTTATTACAATTATTTTCACGAAGGTTCAACAATTGGTCACTATTGTTTAATTAATAAATCTCACAAATTAAAAGCTATTAGAGAAATTGAAAATAATTTCAAACCCATATATAAAACAGTTACTGATGAAAATCTAACAACGCGTCCATATAAAATCATAACAAAGAACAAAATTGACTATGGTTCAACATATATTTGGGATCTCGAAACTTTTCCTGATCCTAACTGTTCAACAGCTCATCCTATTCCTTATGCTGTAGGAGCTATTAATTTTAATAAATTTATATGTTGCTTACCGAAACAAAGATTGAAAGAATTAGAAACACGTTTGTTAAGTGATATGATTAAAATTAAACGAATAAAAGATGAAGATAAAATTAAAAGACTTAAAAAACAGATTAATGAGTATAATAATGTAACTGAATTAGAATATAATAAACTTCAAAATTGTGTGAAAATATTTACGAGAACTGAGGATGATGAATGTCCGATCGGGGGAAACCCAGAGGACGTATGTCCGATCCATCAATTTTTTAAAACTCTTGGAAAATTTAATTATTCGAGAGTAACTTTAATAGCTCACAATTCATCAGGTTTTGATTCCTATTTTCCGATAAAAGCTAATTTTAAATTATCTAAACCACCTCTTAACACTTCAAGAGGAATATTGACTGCTTCATTACAAAATCCTTATACAATTGAATGTGTTAGTAGATACATTCAAAAATCTTTTAGATTTAAAAACAATATGAAAAAAGATTCACCTTCAGGTAAATTAGCACTTCAAACTATTATAATGAAATGTAGTTATCAACATGTAAAAACAAGTCTTTCTAAATGGTGTGAGAATTTTAAAATTCCTACGAATGTGTGTAAATTAAATTATGAAATTGGAGACATAACACATGAAAATTGTAAAGAAAAAGAAAATGAATGGAGACCATATTTAGTTAACGATATTCTTTCTTTAGCTTTTTGTATCTACAAATATAATAATGTTATGCAAGATTTAGTTGGTGAAGATATAACTACTAATTTGACATCATCTGCTTTAACATTTAACGGTTGGATGAAAAGCGTACAAAATGACAATATAAATATTCATTCTCATATAGATTTATGGGCTAGAAATTATATTAGAAAATCTGTTAAAGGTGGAAGAGTTTCAGCAAATATAAGAAAATACATATCGCCATTTTGTAGCATCTTGTTACCAATATTAAAACAGTATTTACCTGGTCGCTACGCTGGGGGGGCTTTGTCCCCTGGTCGCTACGCTGGGGGGACTTTGTCCCTTGGAAGTAATTTAATAGATTTAATGAAACAGTATCGAGATTTAGGAGATACAACTGAAATTTGTAAGAAAATTTTAAATCAACTACTTGAACAAAAAAATGAATTTCTAATGGCTTTTGATGCAACATCTTTATATCCATCAGCTATGTATGATGAAAATTCAGAATATCCTAAAGCTGAATCAGCTAGAAAATTTCGTCAAGAAGAAGAACGAGAAATAGTATATAAATTTAATACTCAAACATTTAGACCTAAAACTGGAATATTTACAGTTGTGTTTCAATATCCCAATGATATGTTTTTTCAACCAGTTCCTATAAAAGATGAAGTTAATAATCAAAATAATAATTCTCATGTAAAAGTAATCAGGTTTAGAAATGGTATATGTTATGATGTATTAACTTCTGTAGACATGCAAGAAATTGTTAGATGCGGGGGGAAATCTTACATATTACTGATGGTATAATTTATGAAAAAAATTATCAAGTTTCATCATTTCGAAATTATATTGAAAAACTTTTTAATTTGAGAAAAAGATATAAAACAGAAGGAAATACTGTAGGTGATGAGTTAATTAAATTATTGATGAATTCGCTATATGGCAAAACTGTGCAAAAAGATATAACCACTAAATATCATTTATGGAATGAGAATACATTGAGAAAAAATTTCACTCAAGAAGTAAAAGATTATGAAAAATTAAATGATGAACAATATTTAGCGAAAGTAGAAATGGAAGATGATGAATTTCTTAAAACTAATATTGTAAAAGATGGGAAGACGTCATTCATGCCATCACACTTAGGTTCTTTCATTCTTTCTCACTCTAGAAGAATCATGAATAACTTTATTTTAGAAATTAATGGTTTCAACGAAAAATACATTCATTATACAGATTCAGTAACAGCTGACACGCCTGTAATATTGAGAAAGAATAATTTATTATTTATTTCTAGAATAGATAGTATTGTAAACAACTATAAAATTAATCCGTTTGAAATTAATGGTGATATGAAAGAAATTTCATTTGTTGATAATTTAGAAATTTCTACTCATAATGGATGGAGTAAAGTAAAAAAAGTTATTAGACATTTTACAAATAAAAGTATTTATAGAATAAGAACAAAAATGGGAATAGTAGATGTTACTGAAGATCATTCATTGTTAGATGAAACAGGTAATGAAATAAAGCCACAAGAATTAAATATAGGAACAAATTTACTACATAATAAATTATTTTTACACGACAATAAAATCATATTAGAACAAATTTTAAGTGACATTTATTTTAATGATCCACCTAATTTAAGATGTAAGCAAGCATTTATAGAAGGGTTCTTTTTAGGAGATGGCTCTGCTGGAATCTATAATTATGAATCAGGAGTCAGATATTGTTGTGCTTTATATAACCAAGATCTTAACCTCTTAATTAAATTAAAAACATATATTAATGAAGTCTATAACAATGATTGTAAAATATATGATACGATGAGATCATCTAGGGTATACAAACTTAATTTTCAAAATCCAAAACAATATGCCACATACTTTAGTGAAAATTATTATAATCAGTTTAAAGAAAAACGTGTTCCTTGGTATGTTCTAAATGCTGAATATAATATTAGATATTGGTTCTTTGTTGTATTTTATGCAGCAGATGGGAGCAAGAAATCTTTTTTTACAAGTAAATATGCAATTATTCGTTTTACACAGAAAAATAAAGAAACCTTTAGTGGTTTATACAATTTGGCATCATCTCTAGGTATTAATTTGGTAGTAAGCGAAAGACAAGATAAACCATTGTGTTTTACTGCGTGTCAAGTTAAAAATGATATCACCAAAGATGTCACCACTGTAAGATACTTAAATAATAAACCACAATATGTTTATGATATTGAAACAGAAGATGCCGCATTTAATTGTCGTTTTCCATTAATTGTAAAAAACACTGATTCAATATACATTTCTAATGAGCTCTTCAATAAATTAGATGCTGCTGGATATGTTGATGGGGAATTGTGTCAAGGAAAAAATGATTATGGAAATGGTGGAATTATTTTTGCAATGTTTATTGCTCCTAAAATAAAATATTGTATTACTGTAGATGAACAAGGGAGACTTAGTGAAAAGAAAACATTCAAAGGATATTCACAAGATAAAGTAAAAGTAGAAGATTTTATAAAATTATATTCGGGTAAAACATTATCGACTACAGTTAATAAACCATGGAAAAGATCTTTAGAAACTGGAATTAGTATTCCTAATAAAAATAATATTACTGAAGAAAAAAATTTTCTGGTCAAATAAATATTCTTAAACGTCAAGCACCTGATGAAAATGAAATTATATTACCTTATAACGGAGAAGATATTCAAGCTGAAATATTTCAAACAATCGTCAGTGATAGTAATTTAAGTGATGATGATGACACGTGGGAATAATAATTTTTTTATTACATCCAAAAACTTATTACAACCAAAAACATAATTAATTAATTATAGCACTCACAGCGTTTATATGAAGGTTTTTATCTTCAAATTGTTTGTTTGTTTTGCTCCAGCTATTGTAGATTTGGCATCAGATATTATTGGTGTTGTTTTTTTCAAGGCATTTCTTTCATCATCAATTCCAGATTTTAAACATTTTAATGTATCATTATTTGTTAATCTGTTAGGTATTGCTATACTAAATGTTGTAATTGTTGAATATTTGACATAGATTGAATTTCTTGAATAGGCTGCATATTTGACATAGATTGAATTTCTTGAATAGGCTGCATATTTGACATAGATTGAATATTTGACATTGATTGAATATTTGACATAGATTGAATTTCTTGAATAGGCTGCATATTTGACATAGATTGAATTTCTTGAATAGGCTGCATATTTGACATAGATTGAATATTTGACATAGATTGAATATCTGACATAGATTGAATTTCTTGAATAGGCTGCATATTTTGTTGAGATTGTTCTATAAGTTGGCGGCCCTGTTGTATCGATGTTGTTCGATGATATTGTTGATTGTTCAATAATTTGTTCGTCCCGTTCTTGTGATAAGGTTCTGTTTAAAGAAAATATTACGGTCTGCCGTTGTTCAATTAAGTTTAATATTTTCTTATCAATTGTATAATTGATGTGCGAGTCTCCGATATTTTCAAAAATTCTTCTCATATCCAAGTGTAAGAATATTTTACTTCGTGCTTGCAGATGTATGATTTTCCTAGTTAACTTCTGAATTCTTCTCCGCTTTGTCTCCAATCGAACAGATCTTTCAGTAGATCCAACCATTGTGACGATAAAATTTAAACTAAGATTGTAATGCGTCACGTTTTATGAATTGTGTGTGTTTAAATAGTAAGTGAAAATTATGAATGGTGATCTAAGCAAAGCGGCATTGTAGGTGAATGAAGTTTGCTTGACAACATACGGGTATGGCATGACGGGTATGATTAAATGTACTTGAATGACAATGGGGAAATTGCACCGCATTGTAAATCATTTTCATCGACCAAAATGCGAGCCAGATCGGAAACCAAAACCAGAAAAGTTCTGGCTTTCGTTCGACAGTCGGTCTCGACTATCGATACTGCGATATTGTATTGAATGATTGCTATAACAACAGAATATTCCCTCAAAGCAGAGAATGAATTAATAGATTGCTTTGATGTTATTGACGCTATGTTATGAATGCACAACCCGTATGATCCCCTAAAACAATCATGCGGTTTGAGAAATGTGGTAACAGATGTTGCTATTGCCTTAATACAGATAAAACAAACAATATCCTCTTAATGAGAGTTCATAAAAATAAAATGGAACATTGTTAAACAATACATTTGATTTCATTTAAAATGAGTAACATTTGAGACTTCCGAAAAATATACGGCAAACAAAACCACGTCAAATTTCGATTTAAATGAGATTGCTAATCAATTGGGAATAAAGAATTTTCACATATTGATGAGAGACGAATTGCAGTTGATTAAAGATGTGCGAAGTACTAACTCTACTAATAAACTGATTCCTTACAAATGTATCTTTTTAATTTAGATTAAATTAAATGATTTCAAAATCGAATAAGTAGTAAGGAAAGTTATCATTGTGGAACAGTTTTAAATCAATACCCCCCCTTCTGACTCAGTAGTAAGGAAAGTCATCATTATGAAACAGTTTTAAATCAATAACCCCTTCTGACTAAGTAGTAAGGAAAGTCATCATTATGAAACAGTTATAAATCAATACACCCTCCCCTCCCTTCTGACTTCTAGGGGTCCCTATAAGAATTTTTTTTAATTATAAAATGAGCAACATAAATGATTTTTAAAAATTATATGGAACACAAACAACAACGAATTTTGATCTAAAGAAAATCGCAAATCAATTGGGAATAAAGAATTTTCACATATTGATGAGAGACGAATTACAATTCCTAAAAAATAAGCCAACAATAACTATAAATTTCATAACAAATCTTTATACGTCAGATCAAAAAGGTGTACATTGGTCTGCAGGTGCGTCTAATAAAAATAGATATAATTACTATTTCGACTCTTTTGGATTACCTCCAACAAACGAAGTTAAAAAATTACTTGGCAATGGAACTTATAATACATTTCAAATTCAAAAACCAGGAACTACTTATTGCGGTCAATTATGTCTTTATGTTTTATTGAAATTACAGGAAGGAGCACCATTTCTAGATATTGTGTTAGAATTGAACAAGGGAATTTCATTCCCGAAACGCTTGTTCCAATAATAAATAATGATAATGATAATTAAAAATCAGGCGAAGCTAGCTAGCTAAAGCGCCACCTAAAGGTTAAAAATCGCTTCGTTGTAATTCATTTTTATAAAATCGACCTCTGATATCTTCATCATCTAAATCTTTGATTTCGTAAGTAATCGGATAAGTTTGATTTATTTTACAAACTTCAAATTTTTCTTTAGTCCAATAACCAACGAAGCCTTTTTCAAATTTATTTTTATACTTAAATATTCTAACTCTATCACCAATTTTAAATTTCGGCTTAAGTTTCTGTAAATTCGGATTACTCTCATTCGAATAATTATTTTCGTTCGAATAATTATTTTCGAATATTTTCTTTCGTATTAAATCAGGATCGTCAGAAGCATTCTTTGGGGTTTCTTCAATACCTGAATGAACTTTATTATTGTACTCATCTACAATTCCTGGTAATATTTTTAACCATTTATGATTTCCTTGCTGAGTAAATTTTTTGAAGATCTTACCTTTTAGCGTTCTATTAAAGCGCTCTATTACTACAGCCTTTCCAGCATTTTCTGTGGAATAAACAGTTTCAAATAGTGGCTTTACATTTCTGTTATAAAATTCCGACCCTTTATCAACGAATAGTTTTTTTGGCTTTCTAAAACTTTCTTTAAAGATTTCTTTAAACGCATATTTAACTGATAGACCACTTTTATTTTTTAAATGCTTTACCCAAGAGTATCGTGTATATAAATCTATAACGGTCAATGCGTATTTTGTAATCAGAATCATTCGGCATATGAATAAGATCAGCACTCCAAATATCATCTTTATTAAATACTTTTACTTTCAATAAATATTTAGGCCTTCTATATTCTTTATGAATTTCAGACGCGTAGGTTCGAGCGTTGCTCTCAGACATCTTTGCTGTCGTTTCATTTAAACCCTGGCCGAATAATATTTTAGCTTGTAAAGCTTTCTTAACAAACATTCTTCTAATTTTTTCTCTAAATGTAGGATTTTGAATACTATCTAATTCTTGAATCATCTTCTTATCAGTTGCATGACGAGAACTTAGATCATGATTTCGATAAGCCAAATCATGCCTGTAAGCTGCGGCATCTACTCTATTTATTGGTTCTTCACCTGGTTTTGGATTATTATTCTCATCTAGTCTTATATCTAATCGAGTTCCTGGACCGGTATATGAATGACCTGGAAGATGTTTTTCTTTCGAATATTTACTCCAAATAAATCCAGGAAAGTTTTTTAATGTTTTTTGTATATCGTTACCTTCATAAATTTTACTATTTGAGGTTTTATGTACTTTTAAGAGATAATTCAATAAATCTAAATTAGAAATTTTTAATTTAATTAAATTTTCGGAATTTGTAGAATTTATTTTAAAAGATAAAATAAATGTGTTACCTTATGAACCAAAGGTCCTGAGGTTATTACCGAATCATACTAGGACTTAGATATATTCCAGAACCATCTTTAGTTTCTTTCATTTCAATTAAATCATCAACATTGCGGAGAATATTTTTAAGAACTCGTTTTCCTTCATCAACTAATTTTAATTTACTAATAAAATTATCTACTATTCCGTCACCCCTAGCAACTTTCTCTAACTCTCTATTATGACGTTTTTGTTCTTCTAATGCTGCCTTCTCTGATTTATTTTTATTTACTGCTTGGACAATACCAGCTATCCCACCTGCAACACTTCCTGCAGCTGCTATACCTCCTATTATTAGTGGAATTAATGGGAGAATCCCGCCATTCTTTTCTTCTTGTAATTGAATATTCTCTATCATTGGTTTACTTATGTAATACTTTTTTTATTAATAGTAATAGTTTTAGGGGTATTTTGTCAACAATATTACCTAATTTTAATTCAACAGTTTTAGTATTATTACTTTTCGCTTCCGACATTTTTAATAAAAAAATTAAAGTTACGAAAAATTTTAATCTATTCTAGTTATGAAAAATTCTTAAGTTACCAAAAATTTTAAGTTATCAAAAATTTTAATCTATTCTAGTTATCAAAAATTATAAGGTATCAAAAATTTTTAATTAACCTATAGAATTTTGTTCAGAGACTTCAGATGAATCTAGACATTTTTCCATTAAGAACTTCAATAGAATATTTTACCTCTTCTAGGAATAAACCATAAGCCATCAATGAAGTTGTGGAATCTTTCTTTTCAATATTAATTGTTACATCACAACCATATTTAATAATATCTTCAGATTGTGCACTTAAATCGAAACAGAAAATTGGATATAAATGTCTCCAATCTCCAGGAGTTAATTGTGGTTCAATTCTAAATTCTATACAAAGATTTCTATAAGCATCATATCCTTCCATAAATTGATTATTGGTATCATCGAATCTTAATGGATCAATTGGATGTCGGGTTTGATTTAAAGCAACTTGTAAACTTCGAATTGTATTAATATGAAAAAGATTGTTGTTCTTATCAAAACTTGGTGAATTATTTCCTTGAAAAATATAGTAATAAATATCTTGGAGTATTCGCAGTTCTAGTAAAATGCCAGTTAAATCTTTGTTCGGAAAAAGTTACTGAACTAGCAGTACGCTTTAGAAAATTTACTGGAATTGGTTTGTTAGTATTTAATCTTTTTGCAATAGCTGTTTCAACCTCTAAACTAGGAGTAATATGATTTATCCACCATTCAAGTCTATCAATTTTTAAATATGCTTTTTTTCCAAACTTACCAAAAAAGATTAATTCATTATTTGCTGTACGATGAATTGTTAATTTGAATTTTAATTGATATGATATTTTATCATAATCTAAATATCCGAATAATGGAGACAATGACCAATTAACTGTCTGTTTACTTTTCTTGTTAAACTCACGTCTTTCTTTATATGCACTATTGTTTGTTTTATTTAAATGTTTTGCAATATTTTCTACATCTTTCGCAATTCCTGCTGCATCTGTTCCAGCGTGAGTTAAATCATCTATAATTATACCATCATTAGTATCAGGAAACCAACCTTCGATTTCATACTTTTTATTATTTTCACCAATTGTTACAAATCTAAGCATTGTATCAATTACACCTGGAGAATCACTTATTGTTTCTATATTTTGAGTTGCAACATCTAAACGCATTTGTGTAAATAATTTTGGAAAGAAATTATTCTCTAATGCAATATTATCGGTTTCTGGTAATGGTGTCGTAAAATTAGCATCACTATATAAAGAATATTCACAGTGTAAAAACGAATCGGATAAATATAAATAACTCTGCTGATTATCAACTTCAAAGATTAAATCTCCTCCAGTATCTACTCTACTGGAAGATCCGGGATTCATAGCAATTCTTATATAGTCATTCTTTTTTCGATTGTAACTGACGACCGGAGGATCGTCTAATCTAAATTTTCTTTCAAACGAGGAAGACATTTTTATAAAGAATAATTTGACTTTTTGTTTTTCTCACACATAGAAAAAAATTTACTAAATATAATTTTAGAATTTTGCTAGACCAGCTCCGCTACAGCTTTACTGGTTAGACCGAAGGTTGCTGCTCACGCCATTACCTCTTATTTCTTCAATTGTTTTTTCATTATTTTCATTATGTTTGCTATCAGACTCCACAGCTATGTTAGCAATTTTGTTTTTTGTTTCCTCTGAAAGTTTTTTTAAATTTTTAGTTCTTAAGAATCATTCCTTTTTTTACGAATAGCTTCTAGTTGTTTTAATTCGTTTTGAGACTTAACAGCATTTGATATGGCACTAGCTGTACTACCTATAGCAGCTGCTCCTTTTGCAGCAGATGTAATCAAATCTTTATTATTTTTAATTAAGTTAACGATACTTTCAATACCAGAAAAGCTCCTTCCGTGTGAACTGTTTCTACACTGTTATAATGATAAACAGGACTCATACGTGGTTCATGAGAAATTTTTTTATTTGAAGCAAAATGTTTAAGATTGTGTTTATAAATTATAGGCATTTTTTAGGAATAAATTTGACTTTTGGAAAAAATATTTATGATCGGCTAAAGCCTCTGAACAACATTCTATTGCTTAGTAACCTGAGGACCTTTGGTCCGATCGGCTAAAGCCTCTGAACAAAGTTCTATTGGTTAGTAACCTGAGGACCTTTGGTCCGTTCAAGATTTACGTGTGTGAATGTCCAACAACTTCGTGATAACTTTATTAATTTTCCTTTGCACTTTATCTATTGCGTCAAGCAGCGTGTGATGTATTTTAATTTCTTTTCTATTAACTTGCATTTTCTCCTGATTAATCTTCAACGCCGTTTTAAGAGCATTCAATTTAACTTTAAGAACATCTAATTGTTTTTTAACAGAATCTAACTGTTATTTATTATCTTTAGAGTTTTCTTGTAAATTTTTCTTTAATTCATTTTCTAAATTGATGTTAAGAGTTTTCATTTTATCAACTTTTTGATTAAGCGAGTTTACTTCATCTATTATTCTATTCATCTTTTTCATTTGTTGAGTAATTTTAGAACTTAATTCATCAACACTTTTTTGGAATGTAGTTTGTAACTGCTTTAAATTTTTTTTAATTCTTTCAGGAAGTTTTTCTATTTCATCTTCTAATTGTTCTTTTAACATTTTTATCTGATGTTTATTTTTAATGACTGCAGATTTTAAATTTATAGAAAGTAATATTAAAATTTTTGATTGTTCTGAAATCCTTTTAAAAAGTTTTGCTATATCTGCTTCTAGCTCTCTATCCTTTTTATCAAGTTTTAATCATTTTTCGTTTAGTGATTTGTCATTAAGTTTTAGCAACTTTAATTCATTCATCAGTGGAACCAAAACATCGTTTATATATTTTTCTCTTAAGTCATTGATTTGTGTACCAACATATTGTTTATTTGTTAACTCTGTATTTTGTTGCGGAAGAATAGAAAGATGCAATGGACCAGATAAAACGTCTCCAGTTTTCATGATATAATTTTCTATTTCTATTTCTGATTCACGATTATTCGGGATATATGCACCTCCACCAACGTTTGGTAACATCATTTTTTTAACAATAAAAGATATATATGTTATGGAAATAAAAATCGTTTTCTCATGAAAATAAAAAATAATTTTTTCACGGATCAACAAAGACAATGAATGGACATCAGATCACTCAGATTCCTTCCATTTCTGAGGCTTCCCCCGTTGAGGTTTCCATTTTTTAAAGAAATATTTTGAATACAATCTTCTGGTATATTAGGACTACGTGATATTTTTTGGTCTACCTAAATTTTCATCTGCCTACATTTTCGGCCTTCGGCTACGTGATATTTTTCGACCACGTGATATTTTTTAGATTACGTGATATTTTAAGACCGCCTAAATTTTCGTCCACGTGATATTTTGAAACCGCCTAAATTTTCGATTACGTGATATTTTGAGACCGCCTAAATTATTGAATTTTTGTTTTTTTTTGGAAATTTGTCACTACCTAATTTTTCGCCCTTCGGCCTTCGACCACGTGAAATTTGAAGTCCACCTAAATTTTTGAAATTTTTGAAATTTTTATTTTTGAAAAAAACCCGCAAAAGTGTGACATCCGGCGCAAGCGAAGCGAAGCAAAGCGAAGCGAAGCGTCGCGCCGGATGTCACACTATATACTACTCTGCAATCGTTGAGGAAAGCGTATCCACTAGACCAATTTACAGGTTTTCCCGATCTATAGTTTGATAATCATTTTAGCGCATAGGAGTTCAAGGACCACAGTAACCGGAACCAATTTCTATGATGAGTTATCTGAGCTTCAATGCAAAGGACATCAGTTCGCGTTGAGGCATTCAAGTTCAATATAAAGAAACCAATTTCAATAACATAGGTTTCCCATGGAATGATTGATAATTTAGGTTGTGTGGCACATCAATGACATGTACAATCTAGCATTGGAATCTTTGACGTCTCTTTCATTCAGAGTGACTGTCATTGAAATAGTATGACTTTTATTGAAAATGAATGATGTAGAAATAAATTTGTCAAGAAAACCTGGTGTTTAGGCTATGCCAAATGACGACATCACGCAACTCGGATATCGGATGCATTTTGAATGATTAAAATGACTCAGCTGAAATTGCCAATTGAGACCGAATCCGGATCAAAGAAAAATGTTGTCTGCTGAGCTTCAAATCATATTCAAGACAGAATGAAAATCAAAATGGGAAACTCATGAAACAAGCTCTTGTCCTGTGATATGATGATTCCGGAAAATATGCCGTGTACCAGAACAATAGTGTTTTCATATCCTTCCAACGAGGATATCAGTGTTACTTCCCAAGTGCTCATGAACTCAGTATTCATCAGACATGGTGAAATTTATCCTTTTGTAAACTTGTTCAATGAAAATATCTGAAGCGGCTTGAATAAATCCAAGAAAAATGAAAAAGATAATACAATAACGAATTTGCTTCAAGTATTTTTAAACCAATCTTCATCACCATCAAATTCTGTCGGTATTTCATGCAAATGATATATCGGGAAGAGCTGAACACAAGTCAACTGCAAGTCTCTGCAAGAATTCATACGGCATCAGCAGTCGTTTTGAGGAGGCAATTGAATTATTTCTTCGTTTGTCACATTTGAAATGTGAATTCGGTTTTGAATGTGGTTTTGTGTATATTCACAACGAAACATCCAGTGATAAGCTATAGTAGATAACGTTTGCAGCAGGAAATTCCCATTTTTCAATTCCAATATTTTTGTCAATTCCAGCGACAACTGAAAACAAAATAATACAATTTATTATGAAACATCTTTGTATCATGTTATCATTGATCAAAGTGGCAAAAGAACAATAGTGAGTTATATTACGATGAACTACTAATGATCCAATGTTGCATGTTAAAGGTCATCTAATGACGATTCATAATTGACTTTAAGCAGCATGTTATATTTTATTTTTTTATGATGCTCATAATACATGTAACACACAAAATACATGTAGATTTGTGCGGGTAATATGGGACACTAAGCGGAATCCAAAATTTGCCACTCTATTCTACAAATGTATCGCTTTATATGAAATACTCGCACCATAGACATAATATTGAACTTAGTTCAACTATAACATCGGAGGAAACATATATCGTCTTCATATAATAATAATAATAATAATGATAATAATGCTTTATTGAAACCAGAAATACAAAAGAGCGGTATTTGGTGAAAATTGTACAGAAGTTGTATTCACTTCTTGTATGTAATGCATATGTCTTGTATTGTACAGAACAGTTGTATTAAAATATTAAATTTGTAAAACGTGTATATAAATGAAAGATAATATCTGACACTTGAAATTAATGAGTAATTCATATTAAATAATGGCTAGAATGATATCAAACTTAGGTTTGAATTTGAGACGCAGTACTAGTAATCAGGTAGTCATGACTGTTCAATACATATTAATAAATATCGAATCATCCATGATAAATAATGTACTTCATAGTCATCAGAGAAAATCTTTGCACTTTTGAATCTAGGAAGTAAGCTGAGCTCATGGTCTCAAATCAAGCAACTTTAAAGTATGCAATAAATTTTCCCTATCTCTCGCACGACAATCTTCATCAAATCGACTCTGAAGATAAGGAATTTAATCGATTTGAAGACCATTTATTTTCGGTTCATGTATTCCAGACAAAAGTTGATTTTAGAACTTTATTTATTTGGACGATTTTCATTATCATTTTTGACAGTGTGATTAACAGTCTTCATATCGTCATCGCCTTGTGAAAACTGAAGAAATCTCTAATGTAGGTAACTTAGATATCAAAGCATCTAAATAGGCCTACAATGATTGCTGGTAACCGAGTAAACTCTTCACAATCATGCCGTCACCTCCATCACCTTCTCCCCCTAGATCTGACGATCAACGTTCGGATTGATTATCAATACATTCTAAGATAAGTGCAAGCATCAATTTAATTTATCCAATACGTTGACATTTGCAACCAAGCAAAATCGCATGATCATTCAGCTGCAATTTATTGAAGCCTTCATTTTACATCAGTGCCTTTTGAGGAGCCAAAATTGCCTACTTCACTGATCACTACTACCATAGAGCTCGCCCAATCGCTCTTAAATTTCACATGTGAGCCGTCGGTGATCATGTTTCTTGATTGTAATAAGTAAGTAGTGTTGCTGTCCGATATTATCCATACATACCCTATAAACATGCATTATTATTGTAATGTTCACAATTTATATACACCAGGGTTGGAAGCGACCGGGTTTTTGACAACCAAGGACGAGCGGATAACCGGTGTTTTCAAAACTACAATTTGGCTTGAAACTTGTCCGACGTCTCTGTAGTGGAATGGTTAAGGCTTAGATCATTTGGTCTTCGTAAACCACAAGACATTATTCAATTTTCACACAGCATTCATCAAATACATGATCATATGATTACATGGCCCACCAATCCTCCGGATAAGCAAGTTTCCAATTACAATACATCTATGCAATACAATTAGGCTGCACACACATTGATGACATGCAATATTTTCCATGATGGAATGAACTGAGCAGCAATGCGCGCAGTTACTTATTACCAATATAATGAGTCATAGACCTTCTTTGTAATTTACAATGATAATAATGATAATCGCAGCTGAACTGTCAGTAAATTGATTACAGATGATAAAATAATGACCTAAACGGGCATGACAATGATGCAATAAGACGAACAAAATGATTACTGGCCGAGTGCGTGTGTAAAGAAGTGACATGTCTCCGAAAGCATGTCTACTGTGCATCATTAATTCTCAGGATCCGAGTTTTTTCACACCCTGCGAGAACAGAATGGGTTCAGTTGACCCTAAATAAAATACAAGGAATGTGTTTTAGGAAGATGATGATATTATCGTGCAGATGATCGACTTATAAGTGTCGTTTTGCCTTCTCAATAAACAAATGCAAAATATGATGCTTTTATAAGTCAAAGACATTTGGTTAGAAGTTGTTAGAAAACCCTTACATCTGTTCACTTTTGAAATTTTACTCACCCCTATCGGGAATAGGCCTACACACTGTAAATCGCTGCATACGAAAATTCCATACAAATTGATGCCAAATTCACAGACAATTTGGAACTAGCAATTGATACGAGATTCTCGTATATCTACAGAGATTTGGTAGGTTTTGCACACGAATATTGACTTTCTTTCGTATATATTCGCATCGGTTGGTATGTATCGATACAAACAACTCCTTTTGTGATTGGCTAATTTAGAATCTATTCTTCCATTCCTCATGTGTTTGGTAGTGAGCGGTTTGCAGCGCATCGGAGTCACAATTAATTACGATCCTGGACTCTCATCAGCTGTGAAGATCTCAAACTCACTCATACTTTTATATATATAAGTCAGCGACATTTGGTTCCAAATCAGTTGACCTAGGAAGTGGTTTCACGATGTCTACTCCTGCAACACAATCTCAGAAAGCTAGTTTTACTGAGATTGACTTATTCCGTGTAGAAGCCCTACATCTGCTTGCTCACTATTGCAATTTTACCTGCACCCATATCGGGAATAGTCACCGGAGTCTTACGATCTGCAATTCTCAGATCAGCTGTGGAGATCTCAAACTCACTAATTTGCTGCTGAAAAAAACTTGGGCAGCATTCCATGTTTAGTTTCGAACCATTAGCATATAACGATAGCTTTCACATTGAGGAATCATTTATGCCGAGTTGTTAATATAAGCCACATTTTATTGAACAATTTTTTAAACTTTTTAATTGAAATGAGCTATCATTTGCAGAATCCGTCTCGGTGTGACCAGTTGATCCTCAAAAGAAAAGTGAAACAAAAAATATAGCTCTAGAATCCACGCTGGACACCTTCAGGTCCCCGTGTGCTAAACTTGATTTCAAATGAGTCACTTATCTAACGTTGAGAGAATTCCTGGGATTTACGAAATCAATGGAGAATTCTCTATACCGAAGTTTGCATGCAGATCTTCAGAGTTGATGGATTTTCCAGAGCCATTTCAATTCCAACGCATGCTAGTTAAAGATAAGTCATGCAATTTCAAAGACCATCGACAGCGACACCAATTTCAATCATACGTCAGCAAGCTTCAATGCATATAGGAATGTTCGCGTTAAGGTGTTCAAGTTCAAGATAAGGCTACCAATTTTCAATAACAAAATTTTCAGTGGAATGATTGATAATTGAACCTACCTTCCTATTCAATTTGAATGCATTATCACGAAATTGCGTGAAATAGAAAATCTTTATCTAACATCGAAATCTATGCCGTCTTTTTTATTCAGACTGATTATCTTTCAAATTTAATGCCCTATCTTAAAAATGGATGACATAGAGATGAATTTGTCCAGACAACCTGCATTAATAACCACGAGGTTGGAGCCGACAGTTCATCAAATACTATGTCATGAACTTTTCACTTCAGCTGGTGTTCCAAGACTTTCTGCGACACCTGTGCAACTTCAATCAAAACATATCGCATGCCATGACAATATTCCATGATCCACGTCAAATGCTCAGGTGGTAGGCCCTACTGGTACCGCAAGCTGCTACGTTGAAATCCAATTATTCATTGCATCACCTAAGCTCGAAGTATACAATAAGAATATTCGATTCTGAGGGCCCCTAGATCAAAAAGTGCTCGCTTCAGTAATTATTTTATCCATATTGGTGACTTCAGTGACTGACTGTTTCCTTTGTCTTTTTAAAATGCATAGCAGTGTTGGAAACGGCCGCCGGCCGACACCAACGGCCGGTTTTATCAACGCCGGCAGCAAATGTTGAAGGCCGGCCGGCCGGAAATTTGAATAGACACCCATGTTGACCGTTGACGACATTCAGTCTACAATAAATTGCTTAGTCAATTAAGAGCCTGTAAATGTAACATTATTTGAGTATCCACACATGTTTTGTGACATAAATATTGCAAACTGTTGCTTAAGCAGTGAAAGAATAATAATTGCCGGCAGCTTATACGTGTATTTCAAAGACTACTTTATCTCAAACATAGTTTCCAGAATCCCATATTCTAGCCTGCATGAATTTTGGAAGTATTGCGTGCTCCTATTCCTCAACCTATCTATTGTAAAATTATTCCAGATTTTGAATAATTCACTACATGGGATAGTTTATATAACACGTGGAGCCTAGAGATGCAATGAGTAACGGATTTCAATGCAACCTAGGGTCTACTACCTGAACATGTGACAGTGGATCGTGGATAATTGTTTGATAAGTTAACGGCACGCGATAAATTTTAATTGACGTTGTACAGGGACACTCCCGTTTGGTCTTGCGATACTCACTGAAACATTGACGACAAGTTTGACGAGCTTATTGTTTCAGACTATAATGCGTCACTCGCGGTCATCAATATAAACTCAAAAGATCTGAATTTAAACTGTAGTGGAATGAGGTTTTTATTAACGTCGCAAATCACTGGAATTCCTTCCCAAGAAAAGAAGTAATTCTCACTTCAGTGAATCACTTTGCATGTAAATAAAGTTTGCACGTCGCAGAGAAAACATTTCGTAGAATCACCACTCAGTTAACGATCAGACTGTTCGTCTCAGAACTTTTATCGCTAGAAAAAGTTTTATTATATTGGAACTTACATAGAAATTGTTGATCGCTTGAAGCTTTCTTGTGGAGGCAGGATATAAATAGACGCATAACTATATTAAGGCCTCTTGGGTCATTATTTTGATTATCTGTTTTCAGCTTGCTTGTGTTAGATTGACTTTGAAAATGCAGCTAACATTGTCGTAAATTATATATCAGGCCTACAACACATTAGATTAGTAAATAAGTCATTACGTGCATTACTACTCATCGCACAAATCATATTATCAAAGTAGTGGCATTGTAAGCCTAAACCAACCGGTATAGAGGCGCCAGCAACTTCCTGGTTTTTAATAAGGCGTCCACCGATCGACTGGTCGGTTTTGAATACGCCAGCCGCCGACCCTGTCCCGGCTGACCGATTTGATAACGCCGGCCGCCGGCTCGGTCCCGGGCGTTTTCAAGCCTGGTACATAGCTCTACCTTTGTCCGAAGTTTTCGTAATGCATTCGCTGCATCACTGTGATGCAGTAAACACTTCTATTCTATGTACATGCTTTTAGACTAATCTCGGCAGTGGTAGGCATAGGCTTGGTTAAAATGGAAATTGGAAAAATGGTTGCTATTGGCTTCAAAGGCATTCGTTAAATTTATAATTGTTGCCCGATACAAGGGTAAATTGCAGAAATATTAATTAGATCAACCTGGCTGGGATAACTTCAACATCCATGGCCTGCGGTCACCGACAGGTTCCAGCGCTACTGTACTTAGAATCTAGCTTTACATATTGTGCTCGCGAATATGTGAAAGCTGATATGCGTATGGAAACTTGGTTGCTGCTATGCAAAGTTAGGTCAGCTTATAAGGATACCGAGGGCCTACGCGTATACGATCATTGGCCTGTATGCCTACATGTATATTCATTTTTGGTGTAATGTAGGAATTGATTAGACGTATTGATTAGATTACAACGTATCTTAGAATGATGTGAATTTCAAATGTGGCAATTGCAAGGGAATCATGAACATTGTGGAATCTCCGCCAATTTTGCGAATCCTTCACGGGTATCTGTATACACGTGTGTGAAATGATGCAAAGAACTTGCTTTTGACAGTTGAAGTGAAACTTGAAAGCATTTTGATTATTCAGTGTTTGTTGGTAATTTCTTGCTAGACGTTGAAAATTTTTTCTTAAAGTTCTATACTTCTGCGAGAAAGTTCCCTTTATCAATCCACTTACCGGGAAATTGAAGCATTGATTTCCTCGAGGCGCTCTCTAATCCATCACCGAAAACTCCAAAATCATCATGCTAACTCAATAGATACAAAACAGTCAACGTCTTACCATGTTAGCACACAAATACAAGTGATGCAAGACAAACTCAAGAAAATAGGGAACCTCTCTGATTCGCCATCTATAGGAGAATAGAATCGACAGCTGTTCACGAGCTCTCCGCACAAAAATAAATCCGATTTCACTTTCGTACATTTGTCTCAATTACTTTATTTCGTACAATGCATGTGCCTGGTCATGAAAGTGATGTTATTTCTTGCATCATGCGACCGTTGCAAGGAAGTGATGTAGTCAGTTATAATGCATTTTCAAACCTCTACTCTATGTAGAACTCTCTGATAAGACGTGCAGGTGTTCCATGTCATATCCAAGTCAGAAATCTTCTGTAGTGCTTCATTAGAAGGTTTTCTACATGAAGTTCATTGAGCTTCATAAATGTGAAGCTTATTAAAGTCTCACAGACAACTATGGTTTTCTGTAGAGTGAAAGCGGATTTCTTTATTTTATACATGTGTCATCATATCACAGCATGCGGAACAAAAAATTGACATAAAATTCCCTAATCTGACCTCATATTTTATTCTCAACTTGCCGATTTGATAACCTCAGGAAAACCGGTATTTTTTAAATTAACCCATTTTCTACTGTTTGGCAGTAAACTACCCAATTTCTATTTCATTACTTCATTTAAGTGATGTTCATCCTTAGGTTACTGCATGTAATGATGAGCAATGACCCACAGCTTTATTACTACAGTGGAGCTTGCTTAAAAAACTTGAACTTGAAAATACACGACTTTTGCTTTTATCACACCATCCATCAATTGTTTGTTTTTTTCGAATGTCTCTGAAGTAGGTGGAATTTTTAGTCTGTTTTGGATTGCTATCAGATTATTTAGCTATGCATATGGATTGTTTATATGATGTATTTGAATAATAAAAGTGAATGATTGGCTGAAATTCTTTCATTTCGTCTATAGCATGATATCGTCTATATCGTTGCACATTATAGGATCTTCTAAGTAGTTTATATTAAGCGTGACCACCCTGAGAGTTCAACTATCAGCCTAGAACGTCAATCAGCAAACGTAAAATGAATTTCAACTTTTCTGAGAGTTCAGAATAGAAGAAGGCCAATACGCTTAAGGGTTCTCTGTTTTTTTTATACAATCAAGTCAAATGAAACTGAAGGGAAAATCAGACTGAAGGGAAAGCAATAAAGGGTTTCATTGTGTGAATTTTGAGCTATACCTATTAATTATAGTAACTTGGATGATATTGCATTTTCTCTTGTTTAACTATAATATATTTCACAAAATAATATAGACTACATTGGACGCTATATATATGCTATGTACAGTGCATGATGAAGAACAGGACTTAGTCCTACTACTTCAACATTTTGCCACATTATAATTCTCCTTTTTCTGACTTTTGCATGTACGACATAGGCTGTCTATCGAATGATTGATAAAATCTACTCTTGAAATAGAGAAATCATAATGTCACTGATCTACATCCAGTAAAAACATTCAAAATCTGTTTTTGTGTTTCAATTCAGCACAAGAAAAGGGCACATAATCACGACACATCACGACGACGGTGTTCGGAAAAGTCGAACTGTGGTCGTCACTGCATTGTTCATGCTAATAAGTAACGCTCGAATGCCATGTTATGTTGGTTTCTTTATTCGACAAATCACAACATCATTAAATGAATAGCAACTTAGATGTGTCATGCGAAGGAGAACAGTAAGCCGCAGCTGCAATGAGTGGTATTCTATTCGATTCGTCTCAGGGCTGCCAGAATGCAAGTGCATAATGAGTGACGTCAATCATGGGAAGATGGTGAATGGAATTCACTCTCATTGAAACTATCAGTAAAGTGAGGGTATAAGCATAGTCCTGATCTCAATGCGTTGATACGCTGATTCATGAATGTATTCAGCTGAACAAAGGCAGTTCAGTTTGCTTCAAGTAAACTTACTAAGCGTCCAGTACGCACAGGATCGCCAATCGATAGCAGTATGTCATGTATGAAATGATTAAATTTATCGATTTATTTGCTACAAATTTAAGCTAGCCATAGAACTGTCTCAACCTTATACGTTGTTCTTGCCGTCATGATTCAACACCTTCAATTCAAATGAAGACGAGAAAAACAACGTATATTACCAAGCTCTTTAGATAGCGAACATGAAAAGCAGCGTATCGAAATACGGCTTTATTCCACCACGAAAATAATAGTTATTCTGAAATACGTTGTTTCATAATTTTCTATCTCCCTTGATATTAATAATTTGAATATAATCTTTTAATATATAAAAGCTTGAGGTTCAACTAGTCATTTTGAGCACTGGCAGCAAAAACAACGTATTTCGAAATGCGCTCTTTTTCCTACCGACGGTAGATTTACGGCGCTTGATGTTTGCTCGTCGGCATCTTCAAAAGGTAGGGAGTTCTGGAACAAGGTCATCTTTTCAGATGAAAATTCTGTCGATATTTATGATAAAAGAGGGTCTATAAAGGTTTGAAGGCGATCTGGTGAGGGATGTCTCAACCAATGTGTTCTTCCAACCTTCAAACACCCATCTGTTATGATCTGGGGCTGCATGTCATCAAATGGTCTTGCATAGCTAAAGATTTTTGAAAAATGTGAGGGAATGAATGAGCATGGGTACCTGATGATACTTGACAATGAACTCGTCACTCAGATCGTGATTTCCATCAATGGAATGGTGTTTTCATGAACGATATTGCCTGTGTCACCGCGCAAAAGCAGTGAAAGACTATCTGAACAGGAATTATCATGATCGTTGATTAATGACTGGCCTGTGTAAAGCCCAGATCTCAACCCAATCGAGAATATTTTGGCCCGGTGGGTAAAATAGTTAAAGCCATATTCCGAACGAACCGGAAACAACTCATATCCTCAATTGGGCATGCCTGGCACAGGTCAATCGACAGAAGTGACTGTGAAAGACTTATTGATAGTGTGCCTGCAAGAATTCAAACCGTGCCCAAAAAAAGAGGCCCTACTAACCAGATGTTGATGATTTTAATTTTGAAAGTATTACACTGTAAATCGCTCAATACCAATCACATACGAAGGATGCATAGCAAAATAATTTTTTGGTTGATTTCTGCATCTATTTGCATGGTCTTCGCATTTTATTTCAAGTGTAGTATTCTCTACATACTAAAGCCATACCAGCACAATGTTAAAGGAATGCATCAATTATGTCTAAAGTATGTTGATTCAAGGCCTTTTGTCAAGAAAGATCATATGTTGCATGGTACTTACTACTGCTTTGTAAGTGGTAAGATAGTGACATTCAAATGTCAATCTTACAATATTGATATTGCTGCTCCTATCTTCAAGGCGGCCTCCATCAAGCAAAATGGATGCCGTATTGAGGCTGTAAGGATTAGTAGTATATAGTGTGACATCCGGCGCGACGCTTCGCTTCGCTTTGCTTCGCTTCGCTTGCGCCGGATGTCACACTTTTGCGGGTTTTTTCAAAAAATCAAAATTTCAAAAATTTCAAAAATTTAGGTAGACTTCAAATTTCACGTGGCCGAAGGCCGAAGGGCGAAAATTTAAGCGTTTTTAAAAATACCCAATTTTTCAAAATTTTCAAAATCTCAAATTTGAGAATTACAATTTTCACCCCCAAAATCATGACCGTTCCAGGACACCGAAAAAATCATAAAAGTTAAGAATCTCAAATTTGAGAATTACAATTTTCACCTTGAAAATCATGACCGTTCCAGGACACCGAAAATCATAAAAGTTAAGAATTTCAAATTCATGAATTTTATCCATCTTTCAGGTTTTCAAAATATATCATGTGACTAATAATATTTCTTTAAAAAATGGAAGAAACAAAAGTGGATGAAATCGCAAGAATATATCCTTCGCTATCTCAATTAAAAACAGGTGAAATGGTTCTCAATTATTATTAAGATTAGAGCATTATGATAAATTAAGAAGACGCAATTATTACTTAGTCATTCTTCGTTATTGTATGCTCAACATTATTTAAAGTACTAATTGTGTGAACTAGAAGATCATTGTAACTCATAAACTCAAAATTATTCAATGAACCCGTACACTGCCTGATAATTGAAGAGAGAGAGAGAGATTGAAGAGAGAGAAACATCTAGCAGCTTTCCCCTACAATTATGTTGAACAGCGCAATCATTTGTCATTTCAATTTACGCATCCGTAAAATTTTGACATTTCAATTTACGCGTGCGTAAAAGTTTTGACATTTCAATTTACCCCTACGTAAATTATTTTCAGAATCTGTTTTCAAAATCCATTTGTAAAGTCTGTTTTCAAAATTCATTTAGCGTTTCTTCTCTCCGCTGTATTGATTAAAAGTACTTCCCATTGTGAAGACATGAATAGTTTAAGCACATAGGAATGCAGTGACAATTAACCAATTCTTCTTCTAAATTTAGAACGCATAGACGGCGACATGCGGGATAGTTGCTAATTTCAGAAGATTGTATTCAAAATATTTATTCAAAATATTTCTTTAAAAATGGAAGAAACAAAAGTGGAAGAAACCGCAAGAATATATCCTTCGTTATCATATGAACGTAGTTCTACTTTAATGGACATTGAAAAAATGAACATTGAAAAACACAAAGATAGAGTACGCTATATGAAAGATAAAGAATCTCAATTATTATTAAGATTAGAGCATTATAAAAAAATTACGAAAGAGATGGACTAAAGTTAAGAATGTAACACAAGGAATTGGCATATTCTTAACAATAAGTTTAGGTGCTTTAACAATTGTTATATCTTCTGGTGTTTTAGTAATTCCAGTAGTTGCTACAGCTTTAACAGGTACGGGTGTTTTTGCAACTTCACTTGTTACAATGTTAGATAAATCTTTAATAACTAAGAATCGAAAATCATTAAAAACTAAGCATTTACATATTAAAGAAGTCTATGATAAACTACATTACTACTTTCAAAGAGTATGTGATGATAATGTTATTACGTTAGATGAGATTGAAAAATTTGATCAAATAGCTAATGAAGTAAATCAAATATCATTTCAATCACAGACAGAAAAAGTTGATGATAAAAATAAAAAGGATGGCAAAATTTCTAGTGATGGTAAAATTTCTAATGAAGAAAATGATAAAATTTTTTTAGAAGAGCTAAAAACATTAAGCGAAAATTTAAGCAAAACTTTATTAAACAAAACTTTATTAAACAAAACTTAAAACGAGAAAACTTAAAACGAGAAAACTTTAAACGAAAAGATGTCAAACAACAAAGCAATAAAAAAATAATTTGTTCAGTAAAATGTTTTTGCTGTATTCCAATGTTACCACAAAATTCAAATATTATATTTTAAAAATGGATAAAATTAAAGCTGATAATCAAAAAAGAATAAAACAATTAGAAGAGTTAATAAAACAAAGAAATATTATGAAAGAAAATCATCTTCAACATAGAATGATAAAAGCTGGTATTCAATCTGATATGTTTGAAAAAATGCAGCAAACCGAGCAAGTAAAAACTGATTTTGAGAAAACTATGAAACCATTTAAAACTCTTGAAAAGGAACTTACAAATAATGATGAACAAATTGATATAACAGATCCAGAGCACAAAACTATATTAGATGACTATGGATTACTAGAATCAAACATTAATAAGAAATTACCAAAATCTATGCAATTTGAACATTCTATCTCATTTATAGATGGAAAAACAATACCTAGATTTTATCTCGGACAAAAAGAAATATTTCCACAACCTTTTCGAGGTATAATTTTTTCACCAGATAAATCTCCTTTTAATTTAGATAGAAATTTTGTTAATCTTTTAAGAGGAGCAGATTTAAATAATTATGCTGTAGAAGATCTCATAAAATATATAGCTATGTTAGACAGAGTTGGTGCAGTAAAATCTCTTAGACGTTATAAACAATTAGAAAATTTATTATCAACGGGAGTTAAAGTAGGGAAAGGTTTATCTGAAAAACAGAAAACTGAAACAACTGTATTTTTACCAGATGATCCACAAGAATTACTAAATAGATTAAATATTTTAATATCTGCAATAAAAGAAGGACATAATTCTAGTTTCAATGAAATTCATGCTATATTGAAAAGACTGTTAGAAAAGAAGATTCTAAATGAAGAGGATTATAAAAGTATAACCGGACATCTCTGATGTCCTCCAGGGCTTCGCCCGTAGCTGAAATATGTTGTTGTTTTTAATTTTTTATAAAAGAAAATATTTCATAAAGAAATATTTATTTAATTTTTTTACTTTAAAAATGTGTTCAGCAGATTTAGACAAAATTAATAATCATTTAGAAAATTTGATAGAGATTTTGGGTTCATCAAAATTTAGTACGACGTTAAAAATTATAACAACTACTTCATCACACACTTGTAATTTAGAACCCATTCTACATTTGGAACAAAATAAAAATTATCAAATTGCATTGACTAGTTTCTCTACATTTAACGCTATTCAAAACGTTATCAAAGATGTGAATGATCAATTTAGATATTCTACTGATAAAGGCAAAACATGGAAAATACTAACTTTTCTTCCTGGTTCTTACGAAGTTGAAACAATATCAAATGAAATTAAGAGACATTTAGGTATATCATTTAAAGATAAGAAACAATTACATTTTGCAGTTGAACCGGCAGTTAATAAATTTTCTCTTACTTTAGACGAAAATCATCAAGTTGATTTTAATCATGATAGATCATTGACAAAGCTATTAGGATTTAATAAACAAACCTATAGTCAAGGTTATCATTTAGGTGAGAAGATTCCAAAAAAAACTGAAATAAATTCAATTGTTGTACATTGCGACATTATTGAAGGAGGATATATAAATGGTAAATTGTCAAATTTAATATTCAGTTTTCCAGCTTTTACTGTACCCATTGGTTATAGATTAAATGTAATTCCACAAACATTAATATATTTTCCTATTACAAGAAAAACTATTAACAACATTGGCATTAGAATCACTGATGAGAAAGGACAAGAAATAAATTTTGGAGGTGAAGAGATTATGATAGATCTTTTGGTTCGGGAGGTATAAACTCCCGTTCGGGAGGTATAAACTCCCGTTCGAGAGGTATAAACTCCCACGCGAAGCTAGAGAAGTTTAATTTTCTTCTTCTTCTTTTAAAATAAAAATAAAATTTTTTATTAAAAAATGAGTGAACTACCTCCATTAAATAAAAAAAAACTTAAATTTAATCATCATCCAAATTTATCTAATAAAGTTTTGTCAGTTATTTGTGGAAGATCAGGTTGTGGAAAAACATATCTATTATTTAAAATTTTAACGACTCCAAATTTTTTGGATTATAACAATCTTATAATTTATACAACAACGGCAGAACAACCCGTGTATCAATTTTTAAAATATGGATTTGAAAATAATCTTAAAAAAACAGCAATTGCTTCATTATTCAAAGAATATGAAAAATCTGAAAAATGAAGAAGAAATAAGTTCGTGGTGTGAAGAAGCAGCAAAAAATAATCAGTTAGTAGAATCTAATAAAAATAACCATATAAAGATACAATTAATAGATGATAGTGGTAATATGCAAGATCCTAGTAAACTAGATAAAACAATGAAACATTGTGTAATTTTTGATGATTGTGTTAATGATAGAAATCAGTCAGTTCAGAGAAATTATTTCACAAGAGGTAGACATAATAACTGTAGTGTATTTTATTTAACACAAAGTATGTATTCATTAGACGGAAGTGTTATTAGAAAGAATGCAAATATATTTATACTATTTGAAATAAATGCAAGAAACTTAAGTGATTTGTTAAGAGATTTATGTGTAAGAAATAAAGATGAATTTAAACAATCGTGTAACAATGCTTGGTCAAAAGATTATGGATTTATCACAATTAATATTGATAAAAAAATTCATGAAAGAGTTATAGAAAATATTTTCGAGGAGTGACCGAACGGAGTGACCGAATAATTTTTTCTTATACATTTTTTGTTAATAAAAATAAAAAAAAATATGTTGAATGATTATAAGATAGAGCATGTACCAGTTTTAAAAGATTATCGTCATCCTACAAATCCTGTAAATTCGAAGAAAGAAGTTAGATTTTATTATCATCATAAATACGTAGCGCTCGTTACAGATTATAAAACAAAACATGGTCTTAAACCGTGTGTTAAAACAAAAGACTTTCCACTTTGTTTAAGAAGTTTCCGAGTATTTTTGGCGTATAATAATTTATGGTGGTTGGTTAAGAAAGAACATTTAACAGCACATGAATTAGAAACATTACATCAATTACATATTCCTGTGTATATGCAAAAACGGAACCGAGGTTCTATGTAAAAATTAATTTTTTCTTTTAAAAAATATGAATCGTGAAATGTCTCTCGGACAAACGTCTAGGATTGATGAATTAATCAAGAAACAAACTGCTGAGTTTGATGCGCAAATTAAACATAGTAAACGTAGTAAACGTATTAAAAAACAGAAACGTACTAGGCGTAGTATTAGACGTAATACTAAAAAACAGAAAAGTGGAACAAAAGAAATATTAGAAACTCCTATTACTGATATCTTTTTTGATGATAGAATTAAAGATGAACTTGGTGATGATTTATGTAATTTATTTAATCCAAATGAAATTAAATATGAAAATGTATCTTTTATTAATGTAGTAAATGATATGCGGAAACTTTTAGCAAATGGTAAAATTATTAATTTACTTGGAAAAGTTATTAAAGATCAGGAAAATATAATTCAAAATTTTTACGTAACCTTCTATAATAAAAATTCATTTGAAATATGGTTTTCGAATCTGGATGAGAAATCCGATGCTAACGAATGGATTTTTACAGGTAATATTAAATATGAAGATTTTGGAATGAAGTTAGTACAAAGATCGCATAGAGGGGCAGGGATTAATATGAAATATAGAATCAAAGAATATTTCGGTGAATATTGTTATATTCCTTCTGAAGATTTTTGTTTTATTAAATGTTATAATGTTTTACGAGGTTTTAATGAAGAACAAGGAGAAATGATGAAAGAAATGTTTAATAATTTTTTATATAAAGAGAAAGCCACATCTAGAACAGGAGTAATGTCAAACTGCAAATTTTCTCAATTCAATAAATATTTTGGAGAATGTGTTCAATATTATAGTCCTGCCAATCGTCATTTAAATCCTAGAGGAATTGAAACGTTTCATAATTATGTTTATTACAATTATTTTCACGCAGGTTCAACAATTGGTCACTATTGTTTAATTAATAAATCTCATAAATTAAAAGCTATTAGAGAAATTGAAAATAATTTCAAACCCATATATAAAACAGTTACTGATGAAAATCTAACAACGCGTCCATATAAAATCATAACAAAGAAAAAAATTGACTATGGTTCAACATATATTTGGGATCTCGAAACTTTTCCTGATCCTAACTGTTCAACAGCTCATCCTATTTCTTATGCTGTAGGAGCTATTAATTTTAATAAATTTATATGTTGTTTACCGAAACAAAGATTGAAAGAATTAGAAACACGTTTGTTAAGTGATATGATTAAAATTAAACGATCAAAAGATGAAGATGAAATTAAAAGACTTAAAAAACAGATTAATGAGTATAATAATTTAACTGAATTAGAATTTAATAAACTTCAAAATTGTGTGAAATATT